>VOMN01106087.1:0-91808 GCA_014899125.1 Orchestia grillus | reverse complement strand
TTCCCTGTCGTCAGCCGGACTTCCCTGTCGTCAGCCGGACTTCCCTGTTGTCAGCCGGACTTCCCTGTCGTCAGCCGGACTTCCCTGCCGTCAGCCAATTGGTGAGTGTTGTTCTCAGTTTTGCTTCCCATTTTCTCAAGATGTGCCCTTTAGCCCGAACATCAATTTTCAAACTTTAATCCCTGAAGCATGATTACAGATGTCTTTTTTAAATTTACTATTTTGTTCGTTATGTCTTTGTGACTATTTATGTTAGCGATATTTTGTGTTTGTTATGAAATGTTGGCAAAGTTATATACTCCTGACATTTTTTCACAAAAAAATGAAAAAGTCACAAAATTCTCAATGTTCGACGGATTGAAATACATAAACATAAGCAATACAATCTTGCATGAGAAGCAACAGACAAGAAATATTAAGTTTTGACACAATGTAACAAACGTTGTTGAATTCAAAATTTTGTCGTTTTTCAGCCGTTTTTGATGGTTTCCATAGCAACGGTTAAATCTGAATTCAAAAAATATTGTTCAGTTACCATTTTTGGGCTAACTCTACTAAAATGAAGATAATATTGACAGTGAAAGTACTCGTATAAGTTGAAATGGACTGTTACACGTTGCCTTGAGGTGGGTTGTGGGGCTAAAAACGTTTACATGAACTACATTGATGATTTTAAACAAGAAAAAGAGGTCATAGGTGAATATTTGAGGTAGATCTATTTTACTTTAGTTTCGGAATTTTCTTTCTTATACTTCATGTATCTATAACTTAACTTGATGACAGGATTTCTATGAATTCATCTTACTATACAATAATAGCCCATATATATATATATATATATGTATATATATATGTGTATATATATATATATATATATATATTCATTTATATGGCTGATTTTGTATTTCTTTTGGAAATTCTTATTTCGTTGAGTACTGCCTCACCTCTAAAATACCAGTTACCGATGTTCAAATGACGACGACTGAGTAGCGAACTGTGTTCCCTGATGATTACGAAACATCCATGTCGAATTTTAATAAAATCGATTAGATTAATTTTTCTTCAAGTTTTGATGACAAAAGTAAATGTATAGCCTTACGATATTGTTTTACATTTTCATTCATAGCCTCAAATCATTACGAAATCATATTTAGTTAATATTTATGCGTAGAACATGAAAATGCAGGACTTTTGTATTTTTATGACTGATTTTGTATTTCTTTAGAGATTTACGTATCGTCGGTATTGTCATGATTCTAAAATAACAATTTCTGTTGTTGAAATAACTACGAGTAGCGAACAGTGTTCTATTATGACAGAATATTCACTGTCAAATTTAGTGAAATCGAAACGATTAGTTTTTTTACAATTCATATGAAAAAACGTGTGTAGGTATACGATATATTGAACCTCCTACATGCCAATTTTTGTCGGTCAGATAACTACGAGTAGTGAACAGTGTTCCCTAATGATTAGAGAACATTCGTGATCTTTTTTGGTAAAATCGAGAGGATTATTTTTTTTAGAAATTTCTTGTAAAACATAAGGTGACGCAATCACTAACCATTTTTTCATCATTCGCTAAAAATATTTCATGCACACATTACTGGCTTAAATTACCGCGTGTAACGCTAGCATTTTTAAAAGTTTCGATTTTCTCGTTTGAATGCAAAGGCTACTCCATAGTTTTTTCTGAGTGTTCAGTGAATGTTCCAGAATTGCTGGTAACTATAAATACATATAACCAGTTGGGTTATTTCAACTTCCCGGTCTTCTCGTATCTACTTCAATCACTAGGCATTTTTTCGTCAATCGCTAAGTATATTTTAGCCGTATAATCCTGTGGATACTTGATACAAGTTTTATTTACCGAATGAAATTGCAATAATCAATTCTAAAAGTTTAAATTTTCTCGTCAAACGGAAACGGATTTTTTTTCGATTATTCAGTGAATGTTTCAGGATTTCTTTCAACTATTCATAATCAGGGTTTCCAGCACTTAGAAACAGCAATTTAAGGAAGAGGGCGAAAAGATAAAGAATCATTAGTTATGAAAGCATGAAAAGGGAAAGAAGCAAAATGGGCTCGAAAGATAAAACTCCCGAAGACCTTGCTACGATTGTAGTACCCTAAAAATATTCTTCTGTGAACGCTAGTCCCCCTTAGCATGAGAAAAACGTAACCTTTTTCTCATAGCCTATCCTACGTCTCCTGTAGGAAGTAGTAACAGTTGTAAGCAGTTAGTTGAGAAAAAATTTCGTATGAAGCATATTATATATCCAATAGCGACAAATGACAAAATCGATAACGGATCAGTTGACGTGCAACGCACATCGCCTCTCACAGTAACTTGCTTTGTTCGCGAAAGAAGCGATATCGTGATATCTGCCAGAAAGTTATGAAAAGCTATTATTTTTACAATGTTCTGAAACATTTTTTTACAAATGGAAATTCTACAAAGCTCTACATGTACAATAATATTGCTCTATAAATCACGAAAAACCTAGTTCTAGTTTTTTCTGAATGTTGCATCGTCCATCGATCTTAGGTATTTTGCAAATTTGCAAAGTTTTTTGTATTCATTCGTTGTATTTATAATGTTGAAATGAGCCCAGTCGCAAACTACCTTTCTTAATTCAATTTTATAATAGAATCAAGGAACTAATACACTTGTGAGTCTTGTCCTGAACCTGGACTCCTGAGGTAAAACTTTATCGTTTAAATGAAAAACGAACATACAAAACCTTCAGACACGTGTTCAACAACGGTTTCCGACGTGGACATGACGATCGACTAAAACAAAAGGGACTTACAGACGATAAAAATTTTCGCATCAAATAAAAAAAAACATGAAATTGTGTTTAAATACTGAGTCAAGTATGTGATAACGAATGATATTCAACGATCATTCGCTCTCCTTGAACGAATTCTATTTGCGGAACTGTTGTAAAGGAATTAATCATCTAACGAAACTCACAAGGAAGAGTTTATTTTCAATCATTGACAAACTTTCCAGTTATATAAAAGAGATATTAAAATTCTAGGAGATCCGACACGATTGTAATAAACTTTCCTTTGACTGTCAGGCGCCATTCAAAAAATGTCTAGTCCACACGCAATCACGCGTAAAAGTCTTACGAATACAATAAATTACCGATAATTCTGGCCTTATTAATTTTAAAGTTAGACGAGTAACAAACAGCTGACGGAGAATACACACACACACACACACATTCCTATACATTTCTACTGATGGCTGTGAAATAAACGTCAAACACAATTTGCCCCAGGAAAAGAAAAGATTCCAAAGAAAGTTGAGAATCTTCTTGAAAAGTAGAACCTTACTTTAACATTAGTCTAAGATGTCGTACTGAAAGAACTAAAAAAATGAGTCTATGGCATACATGAAATTAAGTACGCTTAGTCTTTAAATTCGTAACCGGATGCAAGATACGATGAGGACTGAGATGAAAGCAGAGAGCTAATGTGAATCGCATTAACTTGGTCTGGCAAGATTATTCTTATGTCTAAGATATTAAACGAAGACTAGATTTTTTTCGCTATTTACGTTTCCTGTACATTAGTAGCAAAAATATAGAACTAACGCAACTAATTTCAGTCTATTCAGTAACATGCACAGTTTACAGCATCCTTATTTATATATAAAAATCCAGAAGGCTTTTCAAGTTCAGGCTCATTAAACACTTCAAAGTCAGCGTTCAAAAGCACAACGTTGAAGGACCAAGTCGTTTTACACCTACAGGAAACGACAATTTGTAACCCGAGTGCAGGAGTCAAATGGTGAATTTTGAAATATTCATATCAATCATCATTTATGACACTTTCTCCAGAGGTGTTTCCACAGAAGCTCCGACACCTTCACTGACTACGTTAGAATCGAAACATACCGAAAGTACATGGATCTACTAGTGAAAACGATACGGAAGAAATGGTTTCTGAAAGAAAATTTGAATTAAAAAGTGGCTTTTGACTACGTGACTATTACGACGATCATTATCAAATGCAGAACAAGTTTAGAGTTCCAGTAACGCACAGCAATACTGTTTATCGAAAATCTCCACAAAATACAGGTTGGCGATTTTTCCTCGATATAAATAAGAACCTCAGTAAAATGCGTAAAAATTTCTACGATTGGGTGGTAGAAAAAACAAATTTATCTTCATACAAGGTCATGAACCCATATATGAACAATATTTCGTATTATTGCCCACCACATGGATCAAAAGCGGGAGCTAGGAGTGCTCTACCTACCAGGCTAATATCAAGCCATGATACATTCGAGTCCCAAATGAATTATATCAATAACTCAGCAAAAGACTAAAATGTTTTCCATTACCTTGAATCCGCCATACATAGAAACAGACGTCATGACACCACCTACAAGAATATGATGACAATTTCAGACAAATTATGAGAAAGGACGCTAATGTTAAACATTTACCTTACACGAATTAAAGCTCACGAACCTCGTTTCCTTTATGGAACTTCCAGATTTTCGAGAAATCATGTACGTGTACTACTTAAAATGTTGATTATAACATGTACTGTACAGAGTAGGAACAAGTGCCATGCTCTGTAAACGACAGACCTTGCGCGCCCAGCGACGTTGCTTGCACGTGACACCTCCACGCCTTACACTCTGGTTCCTCTCAGCTCTCAATCTGGCCGACATCAACGGGGTTTTCAAATCAACGTGAAGTTTCCTTGGCCTTACTTGAACTGAATTGAATCTTATCTTTATGAAACTATTAATTTCTCGAGCTCAAGCATTGCTTTTCGACTCGATAACGAATAGACAAACGAGAAAGAATACATTTCATTACTGCACGAATACGTCTTAAATTTTTTTAAATATTACTACCGTATGGTGAAGAAATGGAACAAGGGAACATTAAAGCGCCAAAATTCTCGTTTTAACCGTTTTAACTTCTCGGTCTTTCAATGTGCCCCAATACTACCAGCATTTTTTGAGCTAGCGAACGACTATCGGGACTCTCCTGGAACACCAGCCAAACAATACATAGATACTTTATAATGGTCATGGCAAAGCGCGAACAATCCAATTGAGAAGGTTTGATAAAATTTAAAAATTTCGCACGTGTTCAGCACTCAAAGTAATAAATCAACTTTCTCCAGAAATTTGACCGTCAGAATTCAGCTTGCATTATGTCTGACCCGCCACAGAAGTGTTGGCAACACCACTATGCCTCGGGACATTCAATTCCTAACACGCAGGTTATAGTGAGAGGCACTACGTCTGCTGACGCTGAGGGCAAGGTTGGGCTGGGAGGTGCCGTTCAAGACAAAGTCGCTGGGAGATCGCAGGCCGTGTGTTGTCCAATAATTAGGAGAGCAGCAAGAACAGACGCTTGAGGAACACAAATTGATTTCGCTTTCCCTCACTCACATGCATAAAATTTACAGGACCTCATTTCCTAGACAGTATACTTTAATGATGATATTTATCTAAATTTCTTTATGATCTTGTCAACGTAACTGCAGCTGTTGAAGTACTCAGAGTTTCAAGTAACGTAGATTTACTCATTGGGAAGTTTGTAAAAAGTTGACTAATTTAAGAAATCGAAATTTATTCTATCATTACTTATGCTGTTTAATTTTCTTTACAATCAAAGCTGTTTTATGAAAGGTACTCGGAACTTTTGATACTCACGTTCAGAATTCACAGATAAAAATTAAAACTTCCTAACACAATTTGATGTAACATTTACGTTCCCTATGCTGTTAGGGTCAACGAATTTCGAAAACTTGCTTCAAGTTGTTCATGAAAAACGTCCCAAAACGATTCAGATACTTGCACGCACTTGCATTCACAAAATACGCTTGAAAAGTGTGAGCTGAGAAAAGAGATCTGACCAGTGATCCTCAAGCTGTCTCATTCTTGCGCAGAGCGAGGAAAGAGGCACCAAGATGCTTGGAGAATTGAGAAGTGCATTCGAATGAAGCAAGGGGCATAAGAGCTCAAAAATTTTGACTTCTAGTACCGTATTTGAATATAAAACTGAAAATGATTTATTTTTATCGAATTGCAAAGCTAGTAATCAAAGACTCGCAGTGTCAAAAGACTGCGGAAACCAATGAATAAAACATCACGAAACAGATGACGAATCGTGCAAGCAGCCCAATGCTAAAAATCTGCGCACTTTTAGTCCCCAAGCAACAAGACGGTGCCCAATTCCCGCCAAGGAACGTGAACCCATCTAAGAAGTAAAGGAATGGACCGTACAGAAGTCATCTAATTTAACAAGTGCTACTTCTCGTGAATACATCATAGAGCTACGATCTACTGAATCATACCGATGAGGAACGAGCACAGCTGGCTCGCCGTCAAAAATATCCCAACAGCAAAAAACGAACAAATGAATACAGCACACACTCAACCGTTCCAGCACGAAGTTGACAGCTACGTATACAGACAATGAATTACAAACACGTAAAATGTTAAGTCAACCCAGTTAATGATATGCGCATAGTGAAGCAGAAACTTAGAAGCTGGAGCTCGTCACAAGGCACGAGGATTGTATGAAACAGACCAAAATATTATCAATTATTTCAGGCTGAGTCAAGAAGCAAAAGTTTAAAAAATCTAAACCTGGTATGTAAACACGAATAATGACTCGTTAAATATCGTAAGACTACTTATCTTCTATGGACATCATAACATACACAACTCCATTACAAACACGACTATCATACAAATTCACAGTGAAGTTTCGTTACGATATACACAAATATTTGGACATGCTACACAAAGCAATAACTCTTTACAGCACAGAGCCTACATCAGCACTGGAAACCTCACTGCGTGTATCACTCTGCTCGTTATAACACAATTGTAAATTGATGACACAAGTAACCACTATGCTCAATATATAAATAACTATGAGCTCGAGGACAAACTCTGCGTAGATTCACATGAATTGTCTTTAGACTCGCTACAATCTTTTCAGCCGCTTCAACCGGTCCCACAATCATGCATTTTAATCCCCAAGTCACACCGCATAATCTTTAGTACATACATGATTATGGCGGTAGCTAAAATAGTCACAGCTGAAATTCTCTTACAAACTTTATGTACAGTTTAGAAAGAAATGAGTCGGAGCACTGCATACTGAATCTAATACTGACCAGAGGGTTTTATTGAAACCATGGCGTATTTTAGCGCAGTACACGAAGGAAAAAAGTCACGTAATTATGCCCAAAAATTCGTGTATACATGCGCAAGAAATAGGTAATCGAAAAAAATACAAACAATTCCAGCCATGCGGCCATGAATATATTAATTATTGACATAATATCGGCAGTATTTCCAATAACTACTCAAATCTTCGCAATATTTCAGAAATTTCACATTTTTCTGGTTTCGAGTTTTCAGCTCGTGAAATCCAATTAATACCCGGGTATTTTTAAGCTTCATATTGGTTACAAGAGATACGAGGAATGAAGCTTACGCTGCTTTCAGGGCTACGAAAATGCACATGAACGTTGTAATTCCAAACACCAAAATAAAAGATACATTGTAATTTCATGTTGCAAAATAAACGATAAGATTAAAAAATTATTGAAGCATAAAACTTCATATTGACCCACGAATAGTTATGCAATTGAATGAGTCACATAAACGATGCATAGACACATTCCGTTTCATAAAAATAATAGCAGACTCTAAGACGGGATTAAATAATATAGTCATCGGATAAATGGATATGCCATGCTGAAAGACCTTTGCTATGAAGGTGAAGGTTAAGGTTACTCTTTCGGAAAACACGAACAAATATTGAAGCTTGTAAATGTTTTTGACTATATAAATCTAAAAAATAAACCTTTGCGCAGCAGGAAAATTCCTAATGTGCATAAAAATAACGACGGCATCGGTAAAGTTCTGGTGCCCGTTGCATAATGGTCGAGTATAGGAATTTTGCTTACCGTAATGAATAAACCTCAAATTTGAAACCCCTGAAAAAGATGATGTAAATCAGTAACATTTTGGCCATTTTACAGCGTTGACTCGAGAGCGGAGTCGATGTTCTCAAGAGCAACAGTTGTAGTGGGAGTGGAGTCCTGAGGAGGCGCAGAGTAGTTCGCTGCCTCTTGTAACCGCAAAAGCATGTTGAACTGCACACCAAACCATATTTTGAAACATGCATGTTCAAAAAAAAGGAAGGAATATTAACATAGTATTTTGCGTAAACCAGTCTGTATCCCTGAATTTTACGCGCCACTAATGATGGAATTTGTATGGTTCGGAACACGATCATATCAGAATTATTACAAGAAGGAAAACTGGAAAATTTAGGATTTAAATTGGTGAGGAAACATTTTCATCTTTCATCTCTTCCTATTTAAAGTAGTATTGCCAGTGAATACAAACGCTGGGTTGTAACAATGGTTTTGTTTTCGTTTTCAAATAGTACTTGGAATGAACAACACTGTTCACAAGCATTCACTGTTAAATTCTATAAGACGTCAAGACGACTAGGGCTGAGTTGAATGTACTGCGAAGGATCAACTACTACAAAGTCTGTCGACCTAAAAGCTACCGACAACCTAACGATTACTGACAACTTTAAAGTTACTAATAACCATGCAAATACAATTACAAATCTGACATGATTCGGGATAAATACTTCCTGCATGATACATTTTTCAAAACAATCTGAAATTTAGCTCAAACCTTTTACCTATTTTCTAGAAGCTAAAGCCGTGTTTTGTATCTTTAATCGTCTCCAAAAGTTCGTTAGTTACCGACAAATCACATTCACGAATACGAAGAGCATGAATTCTTGCGGAAATGACCGAGGCTGTAATTGCATTACATGGTAGATACGTAGGACAATAGGGTATAACTTTAAGCTCGACGAAGATATGTTGAATATACACGAATTTTAGTTTCATTATCTTGATTTGATTTCAGACAAACTGTCCTCTGAGTATTAGAGCACGCACACTTCATTTTTCCTTCATATTACGTTCCTAAAGATAGCGAACGTCCGGCGGCACTCACGAGAGGGTCCGACTCAGTAGCAGAGTCAGGTTTGGAGTCTGCAGCACCGGGAGTGAGAGCGGCAGATCCCGTGGCCTGGTCGTACCCAACGTCGGACGCCTGCAGCGGCGTGAGGGCAGCGGGGCTTGTGTGGCAGCTCTCTGGCCACGGGTACGTCTCCAACAGCCACGCGCAGGGGTCCTGGAACAGAAATTTATGTAATTCAACTACTTCGGATAATTCAACAAAGACGGAAAGATCCTGTTTCGAAAGATCTTTTGTCCTTAAAGATCCTGAAAGCTTTT
The DNA here is from genome assembly GCA_014899125.1 of Orchestia grillus. Classification (NCBI taxonomy): domain Eukaryota; kingdom Metazoa; phylum Arthropoda; class Malacostraca; order Amphipoda; family Talitridae; genus Orchestia; species Orchestia grillus. The sequence goes on along the minus strand of VOMN01106087.1, from coordinate 82,481 downwards.
TCTTGAAGAATGAAAAATTTTGAGTTTCAACATTCCGTGACCTTAAAATGACTAGCAAAAAATGGAAGATAACATCACGTATCCGATCGGCACTAATTCCTTAAGAAAGATATCTCACCAAATAATCAACACCACGGAATATTCGTTCTTGTACTTACTGAATTGAAACAGAATTTTCCTTTCATAGTCATGAATTAAATTACAATGGCAGAATGGAAAATTTCAAGGTAAATTTATGCTGGACTATGTCCAAAAAAAAAACTAAGGAAAAAGTTGTCGATCATTATCGTTGGGAAGGTTTATTGCATCTAAAATTACGAGGCGCAAATCTGAATCAAGAAGTATAGGTGTCGGGAGATGCATCGAATAGACGACCGTTATTCGTGTGGTAAATATCTTCTTCTCTACGACAAGAAAAACGGAATTAGTAAGCGACATGATACAACGATAATGAATTATACATCAAATAATATGATTGCAAGGCTCGGGGATTCTAGGTTTTATTATTCAATAGAATAAAAAGCTCATTTTCGTTTTCAACAGCACACAGCAGCTGAAAATTTAAACTATAGCAAACAAACAAGAAAAGGAGAAAGTGTTTATACCTCTAGCAAGTAATTTACACACTTAAAGAACAACTCACCCTTTGAAAACATTGAAATATTTTTAACTGCGCAGTTTTTGGCCTTGATTCATCTTCTCATCAGGATGCTTTGAAATAGAATTACGATGCTCAAAATTTTAAGAACATCGTAAATTTACCCAGTCGTAAAATTTCAACGACCCAGTCTAATTTTTTTTTGACAAATCGACCCACCTACTTAGTAATGTTAAAAATGATTTGGGGTTTTAAAAAATATAGGTGATTATAGGTGCTCTGATGAAAGATTGGGGAAAATTAAAACTTTGGCAATCCGCGAATTTTTTAGAAAGGAAGAGCAGGACCCAACGCACCTCCCAGGAAGTTCTCTTTCCGTAAAGCTGGAGTCCTTCTCTGACGGCCTCCTGCAGGTACGGGATGAGCGAGTAATTCCACAGGTCCGTGAACCAAACCTGCGAGTCCTCGACACTCCCGGGGCACGACAGGAACAGACGGGGTCCTAGAACGGCAAAACATATGAGACAACGGAGTAGTGTGTGCACATGGACGCAGGAGTTAATGTTTCCTGTTTTAGGCCTAAGAAGAATATACCCTGGGTTAGTACAGAAATTCTGAAACGTTTATCCAACAAATTAAAATTTGGACTCTACAGTTCCTTTTGCATTGTTATAATTTGATTCCCGATTATGAAACCAGGTCATATTTGTACAAAGAGTTTTTATCCTGAAACAGTAGCTGATGCTGATTTACGGAAGATTAGTGTAAAAATTGTCTACTTCTTCCTTTCACGGACGAATAACCTGACACAAGTTACATTTTGCACATCATATTTTGGACTAAATATAGTGTACGTGTTAAATGCGTGAGAAGTTGAGTCACTGATGTATTAAATAATGTCGCATAATGTTCCCAACTATGCCCACTTGTTCGTGAATCGTACATAAAAACAAGAAAAAATTATGGAAAGTGGATACGACATTTTTCATTTGCGAAAAATTAAGGGCGGGAATGAAAGGTAAACTTAATGCTAAATTGAAAATGAAAACGTAATTTTAAAGAACATGGTCAACCACAAAAATTAGAAAACTGTCTTACTCTCAAATTTTGATTTCATTTTGCCACACAGTAAAAATGCTACATACTACCACACAACTAGACGCCAGATAATAATACCAGAACCTTCTGAAACGAAAAACTAGAAAGCGTGCAAAACATAAGAATATTAGTTTGGACATGAACACATATTGTACAACCAAGTAGTGCACACTTATCAATTAAGCTCAAACCTACAATCTGTACTGTGTAAACTAGCTCGAAGTTAATTGAAATCACACGCTCCCCACCTAGAGTAACATCAGAAGAAGAGTGAGTTTCCAGGAACTTGTTGACGTGAGTCCAGCACTTAGGAAGCCAGTCAAGCACGTGCTGGAGCCGCGGTAGTCGCGCCCCGGCCTGCACTTCGGCGTGTGTGAGCCGGCGCCGAGCCACACGACTCAACACCCCTTTCACAGGCTCCATGTGATTCGCCATCAAGACCCACCTGCAGTCAAATAGAGAGCGATAATTTAGAAAAACTGCGTAAACAACGTAAGAATGAAATAGAAAGGTGGATAAATCAAATCATTAACAGGATAAATTAACGGGATAGAAGATACTGGGGTTGATCGCAGATGAAGACGAGTCTGCGAATTGCTGAGTTTAGATAGTACTGGATTTATGCGGTCACAAGATTGAGATGAGAGAGCACAATTATCGCAGCTGTAGTATTACAAGATATAATCTAACTTTGCTTAATAACAGAACTTATTGAACTCAAGTGATGACCATCGCAAAACTACATCTATTGAGGAACGAAGAGTATATCTCAAACAACGTCATGAAACTACCTGAAGTTGTGATGCAGCTGCAGGTTGGTAGTGGAACAGGAGGTGGCCTGGTTCATGGTGCCAATGATATATGGGCACTGGGTGTACTTAGCACTCAGGAATCCATTGAAGACATCAGTGAGGGCGCCGGCGTGGTGAAGGTTATCAAGTATTATGACCAGCGGTAGGTCGTTGTCGGGGTTATCGCACTGTTCACTGATGTGCGACAGGTATGATCCCAAGTCTTTACTGTTCTCAGGATCAACACTGGAAGAGAAAGGCAAGTAAGTCAGTTTACACATAAACTAAAAATTGAATTTAATTAAAAAAACGCACACTAAAAATTTTGTTCGAGAGGGGCCACTCCATAACATCGCAGTTACCGAGAGATTCTAACTTGAGGGGAGGCTTATCATGATGGAGGTGGTATAATTTCAAGCATGTGTCATATTGTGTACAATCATTATTCTCCGCACAAACTCGTAATAATAACTGAAGATTAAATAGCTGAAACTAATGCCCTATACAATAGCAATACCTCGAAAATAAAAGACAAAGAACTTTCACTTTGCACTGAATGGTGTCACGTTACTCACTTGAAGGTGGCGATGCTACCAGGCGTAGGGTCCTTGCCTAGCCTGCTAACTAAAAATTCTGCTAACTTTTGAGCAAGATAAGTTTTGCCCGTGCCCGGTGGACCACACAATATGATTCTTCTGTGTTCAGTTAGCAGTGATACGTATCTCTGTACAATAGATTTTGGTATCAAAGTCTCGAAGGCTAGGGCATCGACAGAGTTAGTTGAGGCGCCCCTTAGAACAATTTTGATGTTCTGCACCTCCCCAACAAGATATCCGCAAGGAAGCAATTCTGGTACGTCAACTTCTTTGCTTCGGACAGCTTCTCCCAAGTGGTAACTCACAACAGAGTCTGCGCTGAGGCCTAAGCCTGAGGTAGGGTCAACTCTGAGTAAATATTCCTTGAAGATTCGCTTCACAAGCCCGTCGAGAATATCCCATTTGCTCTTGTTACTGATAGAGATGGCACCGATAACGCATTCACTCGTACTGCAACCTTCGGGTGGTTGAATATACTTCGTAAAGTCACCGTGGCAACCCAAGAAAACAGCAATATTTACTTTTTTTCCATCTTTATCTAAGGGATGAAGAAGCAGTAAATCGCCAGCATCTGGTAACGTAATGGTATCGTCTATCAAACTGCTTAGCCTTGGGCCACAGGGCTCGGAAGTAGGCAAAGAACTCTGAGATGACGTGAGGCTTTTCGACGCGACAATTTTCTGAAGTCTTTCATTATCTTGTTTCAACGATATCATTTCAGAACGCATTTTATTGATCGTCTCCTTTAAAGATTCCAGTTGATGAGCAGAAGTTAAAGCTTCAAGTCTGATGTCAGTGAGCGCCATGTCTTGCTCCCTCAACTGTTCCTCCAGCATCTCCACCTCCTCAGGATCGACGTACTCGTGACTGCTGAGGACAAATAGGAACAAGCGTATCAGTTGAGGCTGTAATTACGGAAAGTGTAGTATAAGATCGACATATTTTCACGCACGTTTTAAGCGAAATAATCTGAGGGGATCTAACCTCATTAGATACCTTCCAGACTGCGTTAAATTTTTCAAAATAATCCCTATTACTGCGGAATGAGGTGTATTTCATTTGAAAAACTCACGTTCTCCTAAAATAGGAGCCAAAATGGGAAAACAGAATTAATGCTACTATACGTATTATCACTTAGGATTAAAAATTTTAATACTGAACTATAAAAAAAAAATTGACCAAACTTACAATGGTGTACGATCCACACACGAAGGTTCATTAATATTAATTATTTGGGTTATCAATTTAGCCCCGAACAATGCCTTTTCGAATCAGTGCGTAAATTTTCCAAAGAAAATACTCTTCTTTCAAAAACCATTACATTCGTGATGTATCACAGAAGAGAGGTTGAAAAGAACTCCAATGAATACCTATATATTGAAGAGCTTCGAGCGAAGTTAAACTAACTTGGATGAGTGCCTGTTGCTGCTGGTCCTGGCCTTGGAGCCGTTGCGACAAGTCAAGGGCGAGTTGGGAACAGAACAGCTTTCGCGGCGCGACTCCAAGTCGGACGCAGACTCGCGTCTCTCCAAACTTCCCGCAGCTGGGGATCCGGTCGAGGTGATGCTAGCCTCCTTGACCACATGCCCGTTGCCCGCACTGGCTTTCTTGTGGCCTCGAGAAAACGCTTTTGTGAACGACGACCTCAACTGAAACGATTTTGGAAAATGTTACTTATTGTATTCGATCTTGTAAATTTTAGTTCGAGATGAATAACCCGTTTTAGTACCTTTTCAGTACATTAAGCGTCTAAAAAATAATATGCACAAAAATCAATACAAGAATACGCAATAGAACCTTGAAAATCTGACATTTTACAATTACGCTCTTCAACGCTAACTCCTGCATTAATAGTGTGTGTTGGTGCAATTTGAATGATAGTTCATCATCTCACGACAGTAAGTTGCCTGAAAATTACCTGAACACATCCATAATAGTAATCAACAACAATCTATATTTTTCTAGCCCTTACATAAAGTCATTCAAGAGGGTCGCACAACTGTTGTGAAAAATCAAATTCGCCACTGGAAACAGGAACCAGCCGCTGACCTGGAGCACAACCACACGTAGCATACGTTACAAAGCTCGAAGCGGTGCACGGGTAAAATGGTTGATCACTCCGAGTACGATAACACAGAGTTGAGCTCACTCACCCATCCTTTCTTTTTGCCCGAGCCCGTGAGAGACGACTTGCCGCCATCGCTCCTCTCCTGCCCGGAGGTGTGGGAGGTGGCCGAGCATGCGGACGACAGGCTTGACACAGACTCCATCGAGGTGCCTCGGACCAATTGACCACCTGCACATGGTCACATCAGCTTATTAACTATGAATGCATATTTTATTGTCACATTTCGGATATACTTTGAAAAACACGACACAGGAAATTATGTGTATGCCATATTTACTTTGCTTGCGTGAAAAAATATGCGTCCTAATATTTTCATTATTGTTCGATTTTATAAGTCAATATTTAAAACGATACCTTAACGGGACTTGTTTATTCGTTAGACGTAATAATAAATTCATCTTTAACACTCTATGCTAACAGAAGCTCTATTCGTACAATAATTACATGTTTATTCATTACACTATATCGAAGCTGGAACTAAAAACCGAATAATCTCAAAGTTACTTGAAAATGATCCCTCGTAATGCAAACTTGTTTCGCTATGGATAAAATTCCACATTGCATGAAAGAAAGAACGTGTGCAACAAATACGAAGGTCAAACTGTGTCTGAAAATTGCTTGAATTTCCCCATGCAAATGGTCTACAATATAACTGTCGCAACCGTAACTAATCAGTGAATATCACCACTAATTTGGGAGGATTTTGTTATCAAATAATCATCAGCCTTCATTAATTCATAGCTTGCATTAATCAATTATTTTATGCCAGCTGAAACATCAGTTTCAAAATTCGAAAATTAATACGCAATCCGAAAACTAAAACGACAAATTTTTCCTAACGATTGTCTTTGTTTACAACTGATTATTGTAAAGCTTTCGATGCCAACGAAAGAAAACCCAGGAATTCAAACGAAACTAGGATTAATTGAAAATGTTTCAAGCTTGACTACTCTGTCTCAGGCAGAGAGCTACCTTATGTTTTAACGTTAGTTGTGAAACCATTACATCATTGCAACAGAGTTAAGATTTAGGTAGATTATCGTAACCCGGTAAGCTTTACCCATATATACAGATTGGTACAAATTCTCTTGTGTATTCTACTTTCGTCCTAATTTTTCATGCTTAAAATTGAGTTGAAGCAAGGTAAATGTATACTGCGATGCAGTTTGTGTAACGGCAACTTCCATAAATTCAGTATTTGACCATAACTAATAGGCAGAAATGAACCGCTTTAAAACCCGCACCGAGCTGAAGAATGTTATGAAGATGTATGAGATACAGTAGTTAACAACTACATCCTAGATATGTTCATTGTACACGGATTACACAATCCTTAAATAAGTAACTGTCGCCTTTATTTTATGGTGCATCATGAAAAAGAGTGAATGCATGATTATAGCTACCGAAGATGAAACGGTTAAAAATAGTCAGGAAAGTATAACAGTGAAATTGAAGAAAAAATGCTGAGTTAAGAAAGTTATGAAAAATCGCATAGGGAATGACGAAGAAAAGCATCGAAGCTTTCAAACAGAACAATAGCATCGGGGAGAAGGTTAACACACAGAACCGACGACATACTAAAGCAAAATAGCATCACATAGTTAACTAAGCCAATTAAAAAAATTAGAATTTTTGGGTGACCACTAAAGCAAGTTTCGTCTGAAGAAGAAACTAATATTTAACAGTGGAATCCGATAGTAATGAATTGTCATCTGAGTTTGCTGAACGAAAAAAGTGGATTAGGATTTATATACATGACACCCATTGTTGAATCCAATGTATGTAAACGTCTTTGTAACCATTGTACAACAATGCTATTAATGTGAAGCTTAGTAATTCCAAGACGAAAATCGAAATGGGATACAAACTGAACTCAAGTTCTGCGTCTGGACAAAGAAAGCAAGTACCCCAAGTAAAGAATTAGTGGAATACGCTTGAAGAAAAACTAAAATTAGAACAAACGGGGAATTAAAAGAAGCAATAGGGGCTAGGCTATTGTGCGTGGAACCTCACCATTACAAAACGCCCTGCCACCCGCGTTAGCTGTACCAAAGCTAGCGGGCAGCAAGGGCATCACGTTACCATTGGTGAGACCACTGTCGCATGCGTCTACGCTGGCCGACTTGCCACAAGGCTGCGTTTTGGGTGCCACGACATGGCTACGAACACAAAGTGCAGGAGAGGAAACATCACAGGACCCTAGTGAGGGAGGGTCGGTAGGTGATGCAGAAACATCACTGGAAGCGTGATAAGGGGGTAAAGTGGGATCAACGCGAGATGCGTCGTACGAGGTTAGGGTATTGTTTAAGACTGTTCCAGTGAAAGTGTGCCTCCTAATAGGATCACCAACAAATGGAGTACAGTATGCAGAAGAACCTTGCTCGGGTCTATTACAATTGGAATCAATACTCGAATTTGCAACACAAGCTAGAACATCACGAGGACTAGACGAAGCCCTTGCGAGGCTTTGTTTGGATGGAAAGTTGCCATTGTTGGCTAGCCCTTTTGGCAGGAGATGACTGCAGTGAAACAGAGAAATTGGGGAAGAAGATGCGTTAGGGTTAGTATGATGAGGGCCATTACGGGGTGAGTTTAGTGGGGAAGGATGAGGCGACGGATGAGGCGAACAAGCAGTGTTGGATGATTGAGGCAGCTGGCACACGGATGAACACGAAGCGGCTGTAGGTGAGTGCGGATGAGGGGGAGGTTTAGCCAGGTTTTGAGCGATATCATTCTTGTTCAAAGTAAAGAGTCCATTTTCATGTTCAGAATGAAGGTGATTCTGGAGGAGATGCTGAGAAGGCAAACTCTGTCTGTTGAAAGGCGCAGTTTGCTTGCTCTGACAAGTCTGAATGAAAGACTTCGAATGATCATCAGGAAGAGATCTATCAACGACAGAAGAATTTTTCATTTTCGAAGTTGAATGAAGTGATTGCTGCTGTAGTGAGTGTGGCTCATGGGGCTCTACAGGAGCCGGAGACATACTCTGGATGCAGGCGGCAGTCAGCCCTGCGTCAATGCTCTGTTGTCGTAGAGCCTCAATTGTTTTGCGCAGCTCCATCAGTTCTGAGTCCTGGAGCAGAGACAAGATCGATGAAGAAGATAATTATGCGAGATATTGCATGGTTAAGAAAGTATTTAATTTATCAAATGGTATACACCATAAAAGAATAAACTTTTTTGTATTCATCAAAAACAATGGCTTGGACAAGGTGTTTTGGATATTTACGTTGTAACACATTTTATTTTCGGATTTAGAGTTTTTGAAAGACACGGGAATCCAACAGTTGAGTTACAAGATTACAAGATAAGGAGAAATAGTAACATGAGCGCAAGAGCTAATAAGAATATAGCTAATACACGCATTCAATTATTATGGCTTCATTTATTTGTTGGAGAAGACCACGGGTGTTTTTCTTCAATATATTTCTGACGAGAAAAACTACCATCTTTATTATCCAAAAATCTGATTAATTAATGCAAGTGAACACGATATATGAGTAGTATGGCAGAGATGGACGCAAAAAAAAATTCATAAATTTAGTTGGCGAATTATAACACGACAGCATTTTGTTTGAATTTAACAAAAAAATAGAATAAATTAAGACATACCTTCTGCTCGGAGGTGGCCGACAGCTTTTGCAGTCTGTTGGTCATGTTCGTGAGGCTGTGCTCAAAGGCCGCCACTACGTGGGCCTGTTCAAAATGTGTAGAAAGAAAGAATATTCTTAATTTTATCTAATTATTGATGCCAAATTGCATCGACTCTTTCCGGTAATGATTCTCCGTACAGCGAATCAATGACGTACTTAGGCCAATGTAAATTGTTAAGCAGCTGTGTTAAATTAAATTTTGCATGCGCATCAGCTACACAAGGTACAAATGGGATACGAGTTATTCCGAATATATAACCGGTACGAACCAATCTATAGGTCTTTTCGATGATCATGTTAGATCATTTTTACCTGCGCATATAAAATTGAGAAAATATACTATATAATCTAATACTTAAAAAAAATTGCGAAACAAAATTAATCACGAGTAATTTATCGACCATTACGTAGCATAAATAGTGTGAGCTCGAACGCTTTAATTAAATAAAATAGCTTGGAACAAAGGACTTTGATTATTGACGTTATATCACATTTTATTTTTTAGATTTGAAGATTTTCCGCATGACGCACGCACCAAACTCTTGAGAACACAAAAAATTGACAATGAGAGGGTATAAAATAACAAAGGTTAACTACTGTGTAATTTTGTGATCCCTAAAAATTACAATCAAGGGCTTAAGGATTGGTAGAAATCAACCATACTCATAGCTTTCGCGTCAGCACCCCACAAAAAACTCCGTGAAGAACCAACTATCTATCAATAATTAAATAACATGCTGAATTCAAATTATGCAACATTTATTTACCATAGGCGAAATAAAAAAAATAACATACGTTAGTGGAGAGCTGCGTGGCGAGGCTGTGCACTCTGTCCTGTGCCTCTGCCAGGTCCTTCCTGAGTCTGAGCACCTCAGCGGCATGCTTGTCTTCGTGCCCGCTGTACAGCGATGAGGATGACGATACGAGTGACAGCGACGATCCGTGGCCTGTGTGTTTAGACAGAGGGGGTAGAACAGGGGAGGTGTAAGGGGGGCTAGCATAACAGTTTAAGCTCTGTAGCGGTGTGTTGTTTTCATGAAAAATCATGAAAGGAGTGGGGTTGAAGCCCCATCGAGGATCATTGGGCTAATTTCTGTAGTCATATTTGATTATATTGAAAATATAACGTACCATACTCATATAAAGAAAAAGAACACTCAAGAAGCAGTTAGACTGTTTAAATTACGTATACTTAAATGAAATAAAATTTTAAGGATTAAAATTACTTCAAAAAAGAAATATGCTCTTCATTAGGGTCTAAAATATATTCTTTGACTACTGTTGTGGTGAGAAGATAGAGAAAAGTCTTATATACTAACAAAATATACATATATGAATAAACTTCCAGTTACTCGTGTGGAAACCCATAAATGTTCAATTTTAGTCAGCATTTTCAGAATCAAACTCACAGTCCTCATCTTTGCCCCGCACTCCAGGTCCAGCATAGTAGGGAGACCCCCGAGTGGAGTTGAGGGGGGACATAGGGACCCTGGGAGTCGTCCCGCAGTACGGCGGGGTAGGACTGGTGGGTTGAGACGTGATGTAAGCTCCTTTGTCTCCAGGAAGTCCACGTATATTTAAGGGATCCTCCGCCCCACTGCTGCCCAGCGTCGCCGGGGAGGTATTGGTAGAGTATATCTTCTCCGATTTGGTAGACCTGCGCGAGAGAGGTACAGTGGAAACTAATTTTCACAGTGAAGTATCGTGGCAGATTTCAAAGATCTTCACAAGACTATGCAGGAGTTTTATCACCTTCTGGAAAACAAGAAACATGCAGAGGATATGAAACGTTAACGTAAGTTATGCTTCAAATATAAAAAAATAGATGGATATTTAAACAGTGAACAAATTAAAGACATTCAATCGCAGGCAAAAAGAGTGATTTGCCACTTGTAATCGAATGAATTCAGTGCTTAAATTTCACTTTGAACATTACGATAAATCCCTTAGAGAGAGCTCAACGAAGCAAAGAATAGGTGTAACCATACAATTTCAGATAGTTTGAGAATGAGCAAAGAATTCTTTAAAGCGTGCAAACAAAAATATCAATGACAAAAACTTCGAAAATAGAAATAAGAATACCGTTATTACAAGTCGGGGCAGTTCCCCAATTGAGGAACTATCCGAAAAAAAGTCAATCATGCTTATCACTCTAATGCTGACCTCTCACAAACATACTGCCTTGGTCTTTTTGGTTCACAATCATGAAATGTGAAATTGACAAGGGGGGTCCGGTAATTCATGTTGAATTAGTCGCACCACATTGAGGCACTAGACTTTTCCTTTCCTGCATTTAGGCTCTTCACGAAAGAAAGTGGATTACGAGACTAGACTTTCCCGCGTTATGAGACTGTCCCTCATTTAGACTCCTCACGAAAGAAAGTGGATTACGAGACGAGACGAGACTCGAACAGTTCAATTCAATGATGAGGTCCACATGCACCCTTCATTGATTTTGATCCAATTTCATTCATTGTTATAAACTCCTTAGGTGTACCCGTCACCAAACACCCCTCATACTTAATTCACTCGTTCCCCTAACTCAACACCTGCTTACCTAAACCACTCAATTTATACTCGAGATTTAGATACTTTTTTGCTACCGAGACGCTACTGCTTTATTCCACGAATACAACTAAGCTTCCTGAGTATGACAACTTGCTAAACATCCGTAGTTTTCATCACCATCCTCCTCATTTCTTACTATCATACAAAGTCACTTCGATCGTGCTTATTGAACATATCATTTCAAACATACTTTTGCTTGTTTTTCAATCCCCGCCACCTTCAGAACCATAACCATATAAGTTGAATGGACTCGTCGTTTTGAGTAAGGGTCATAAAAAGAAAATAAGACGCAATGTGACTGCAGGTTTTCATTATCCATGAACTTGTATTTTTGTCACCGTATTCTCTGTATCATGTATTGCCATTCCGGTTTCCGATCCAGAGGTAGGATCGAAAGAATAATTAAGGCAGGATAACTGTATGCTGATCAAAATTTTTTGGCTCGTTAAGAATTCGTACTGCAGCGCGAGAATTCTTCTTTCTTATTGTAAAACGAGGATTGAAAAGTGAAAAGGGAATTTTCGTTCCGGTGCTAATGGCTACAGAGTAGAGTATAAGTACGTATTGCATACATGCATGGTGAAGGAGTGACATAGATCATACAAGTGCGTCGCATGCTCAGAACAAAAACATGTAGACCGTACCTAGGATAGGTCCTCTCAATGAGGTGGCTGCATACGAAAAAAATAAACTTGAATCAGAAAACATTCACGCATCGCAAAACTGACTGGACTAAAAAGATCAGATATTTACAGCATGACATCACAGATACTAATTCCGCATATTTGCACTTGAACTCGTAATCATGGGATACGTTACATTTCTCAAGATTTGAAGTGAGAAATGTACATCCAAAGAAAGGCAGAAACCAACATACTTAAATAAATTTAACGCGTAAGATTGATTTGAGATGCATTCTGTAAAATTGTGATGCAACACCGACGCTCTGAAGTATGATATTATAAAAAACAAAGAAAGATGAAAGTGAACTCTTCTCGTCATTTGAGGGAGGTCAGAGTTATGCACTTCTCATTCAAAACTAACTCATTCAAAACTAACTCATTCAAAAGATATCTAATAGTTTGTTACGTACAATACGCTCTCTAAAAATTGTTCGAATTCTGTTGCACAGAAAATACGAGTCTGATTTGAGTAAAATCTGGTACTCTCGCAAGGAATGAATTTTGGATTCATGAGGATAACAGCAGCAAATAAAAAAAAAAACTATTGGGTTTTCGAGAGAATGTTTGGTTTGAGGTTTTCGAATTAGTCTACAGTATAAAACATCCAAATTACGATATTAGAACCTAAGCCACGTTGCCGTTCAAAAAACTAGCCTTCGTCTTAGACTTTAACAATCCTTTGTTCTGATAATCGGCAGTTAGTTCGTGTCCTTTGCAAAAGCTGTTGATGCTCTTCCCCAGCTCATCTTTTCAAGTTGTATACAGTGCAAAGTCAAAAGTGTTCTCAAATAAAATCCAACTTAAAAAAGACATAGTAAACTGACCTGACACTATTAGACCTTAACAGAGGTGGCGTTTGCTGCTGTTGCTGAGGAGGCTGCTGGTGCTGTTGAGTGATATCCCGTTGGTGACGCAGAAGGCGGGCCTGGGTGAGACTGGACACCCCAGTCCGGGCGAGTCCGAGACTGGCAGTGCTGCTGTTGACGCTCTCAAGGCTTTCAGCCTCAGTCAGAGAACCTCCTCCCGCTCTGCAACGAAGCACTATGTATGAAAAGCGAATTTGAAGATAAATCGTATCTAATTCGTTGCTTGCGATACTAGTGGGTTGTTCGAAGGAAAAGTAGTATCGTCGCAAGCAACCTATTAAAATTAGCCAGTGCTAGAGCGCGGCGTCCATCTGTTATGCGTACGAGTTACGAAGCCGACATAGAATTGCATTTTGTCAATATGGTTGTTTTTCCGATATAAAATCGTAGCATTACAGTCAGAATCTCCCACTTTCGCAGTTGTTGCGGTCCCGAATGGGCAACTCGATTAAAATAAAAATCAGTTATAATGAAGGAGCAAATTTCTTCTGGATAAAATGATTACCCGCCCGGCTTGGGAGTTGCATCATTAAATACCCGAGCAGCAAATAAATAAAATCTAAAAAATGTTGGTTTCTTAGGCATAGGAATTGCGGTACTCTATCGTGATTTTATTTGGATAAATGCTAGATTGAAACGGGATAACTTAATGTATCATACAATGTATGCGCGGTTTACGTGTCATTTTCCAAATCTTTGCTGTCCAAATCCCGCAGTATAAAAAATTAAAATGAAACCAAATTGAACACATGAAACTCTCAACGCATTACTTGTGCATGAACAATTTAAAATAAATGACAACCAGAACACAAGGACTAAATTTACTCCGCTAAAAACAGCGACCAATCATTGGTTCATGGGAATCTGAATAAATCAATGAGCAAAATGAATATTGCGTACGAGTTGACTGCGCAAGAAATTTTACATAGCAATGATAGCTCGTACTCTTTATCATCTCGCCGTATCTACAACAGCAATTTATTCTTGAAAATGATTATTTTCTATTACGATAACACAAATGCGTCTCTGGAAAATATGCAAGACAAACTTTGAAAATACGCGTGCAAAATATTTGTACAGCACTATGAATTCAAATGTTAAAAACGTCGAATAATGCTTAATCCTTCATCTACAAGCGGGCCCAAAGACCCATGTTTCATATTACCAGTTGCATTTTTGTATCGTAAGCTTTTCAAATGATCTAATTTATTGTCACTTCAATCGTAGCATGAGACAGTTGCAGTACGAATAAAAATTAACAATAACAAAAAAATTGGGCCCGTTAGACCCAGTTGGCTACAGACGTCATGAATTTTGGCTCGTGGACCGAAGTCTAACATGCCGTACCTGTTGGGAGCAGAGGCAACAGAGCCAGGATAATTGCTCCGAGCCCCCCACATGTAAGGACTGTTGTACGGGCTGGTTGTGTACTGCAGGTCGGCGTAGTTGGCGTAGGGGGAGTCACTCAGAGAACCGTCAGTGGGCTTCATACGTGGGCTGCGTTCCCGGTAATACGGGGAAGCGAATGGGTTACTGGCAGCGTTGTACTCCGGTCCCATGTGTACCTTGCCGTACGGAGACTGCATGATGCGCTCACGTACATTCTGGGACAACTGCGCGGCGGTGGGACCATTCAAAGAATACGACTTCACTTGGTACTTCCTGCCCAGCGAGTTCGAAGAATACTCGCCGTCTGAATGCACGCTCGAGTTGTGGGCTGAGCCAGGCATGTAAGGGAGGTCAGTCGTCGTAGTCTGAGTTCCTCCAGACACTTTAATTTTCGTTCTCGGACGTTCCAAGCTGTGACTCGAACCTTCTCTTCTGGAGTCGGAAGCCGCAACTATAACGTTTGGGCTGTCCTGCCTCCAACCGGCACTCGAGCTAGCACGACTGTTGCTGCCTGTACTCGATACGCTGCTGATGCTTGTTCGCTTGGAGCTGTAACCGAAATTACTGGGAGAAGTTTTGGGATTCTGTAACTTTCTGCTGTCACCGTTGGTTTGAGGAGACGCAGCTCCCCTCAGCGACTTGTCTGCTTCCTTTCTGTCGCCTGAAAGTTTCTGCCGATCAGTTGATTTCTTATTCGCAATTTGAGACCCAATACCTCCGTTGTGTGCATTGGCCAGACCGGCGTTAAAACCAAATCCGGGATTGCTGGGAATGGACGGGGAGCCTAACACGCCAGGCTTCTTTTGGTCAAGTCTCCTCCCAGCGCCTCCGCTCGACTCCAGGACTCCGCGCTGGGAGTCCTTTGAAGTGTCAACGTATTTCTTCCACTGCGTATTGGAGATTTGCCTGAGGGAGAATGACTCATGAGCGAACAGGCAGCTGTCATACGAGATTTACTAAAAACGAATATTTTTTTTTAAACTTATTCAGATGTATTAACTTTAAACGCATATAAGTTTTTAATTGAAGAATAAAAACTGTAAAAATTTTTAATTGACGAATAAAAAACCACAAATAAGTGACCATGAATTATACAAACCAAACGAAGAAATAAAAGGAAATAATACCTTAATGCAAAATCATTTTGTGGTCACGTGAGTCTCACTGAAACGAAAACACTCAGACCGAGTGTTGAACACTCATACACCGAGACTGAACACTCAGACCGAGTGTTGAACACTCGTACACCGAGACTGAACACTGAGACCGAGTGTTGAACACTCATACACCGAGACTGAACACTGAGACCGAGTGTTGAACACTCGTACACCGAGACTGCAACCTGAGACAACTGAAACAAGCACCTCGCTGCCAGCAGGCGCCTGCGGTACACAAGTGTGGAATAAATTATAGCGGGCCGCGCTCTGTGGCGCCTCAGTTTTTACTAAGGCATGACACTGTGGCGAGAACGACTCACTTGAAGGCACTCGAGTCCGTCTGCTGGCCACTTTCTGTTTTCTTAACAACATGAGCTTTGGAGGAGACCACTTTATACATGCGGGATGACTCGAGGCCCAGGGAAGCTTTGCGGGATCCCCCGGAGAGACCTACGGGCAGTTTCAGGCCCACATCTTTGCTGGCTCGGCTCTGAAAAAAAAACGATTTCTCGTCAGATAAGGAAATACAAAACAGTGTTATCAGTGCTCCGTACATCAAACACACCTCAGAAAGAGATCAGCAAATACTCAATTCATTTTAACGTAAAACTCGCGCATTAATTGGAAAATGTAATTTTAAAGCAGATGTTTTATAAAAGAAGAGTTAAAGGGGAACAAAATCGACCTAATTTATAAGCTTAACTGTAATGACTGCTAGGCATGTTATAATGGCGAGACTGGGCGAAATTTATAGAAGTAATTAATGAGCATGCGGTCAATATGCAAAGGAGAAACTAACTCTCCCTTGTATATTAGCATTCATGGTAGGAAAATCATTCATTTGATTTTTAGATTGCTTAATCAATGTAAACAGTTAATAAATAATACTCCTGAAAAGTGGTGGAAGCATTTTATAGCATAAAAGAGCCTCATAAAATTGACATTTGGAGATTTCTTAATTTCTTCCTCAGATTATTGATCCTTGTGATCGATACTTCTTACAACTGTGCAATGTAAGAAAATCAATTTCTGTATTCTGGATACAAGCCGGCCACTTATGTTATCTTGTGAAAGTAAACATCGTCCGCTGAAGACGATTAGAGCAAATTTAGTCGAAAGCATGGGCTGAAAAATAATTGTCTTGATTATCCTTAATTATAAATTTAAAAAATAACCTAATCAATGGCTAATAACCATAATCTAAAAAATAAATGATAGGCTCTTGAACTATCCTATCTCCTGATTTTCTTTCAGAAGCTTTCATTAGGGACGAAAAACGGTTACTGAAGTACTCTACAACCGTATGCTGGATACGGACGTGAACTCGAATATATTGTTGACTTTGTGTGGGGCGTATTTTTTCCCATCAAAGTATTGGAAAAAAGAACACTTGGAGAAAAAAAGAAAGGAAGACACAAACATATATTAAATAGACTATTTCGGATATTGAGCTTCCTTTAGGATGCGGAGTTTTACTAAGAAAAATTAGACCAGCGAACTGATGATGAAAACATTTTCCTTTCTTGGCAAGCTTTTGATTTTAAGAAAAATCATCTTCAGGTAAAATACACCTAAAATTCAAATTTCAAAATGGACATAAGTATGAGAATTTGTATGTAAGATACGGAACACGGAGACGAATAAAAAAAATAAGGCACCCAGCGTAAAACAAACAAAGCAGTTGAACTTGACTTGCCATTTAAATTTGAATTATGAGAAATATGAATGGACTAGTATGTACACCCAATTAAAATAACGGATTTTAATAATAACGGATACTTGGAATAACTAATTTTGACGAACACATATTGAAAGTTATAAAATGACATGACTACTATACAGTATCCAATTTACAAATTCATAAATTCTTCAAATTTGTGCTGTTATCCTCGTTCGACCGGGAATAAATGGTATCCGTGCTACCAACTGACTGAATATGAAAAGCAGCGTTGTTTCAGTATTGTTTTTTATGTGATAACTGAAAATTTAATTTTGCTCTATGTTATTGCTTCAGAAGCGGACACCAAACATATATATACAGGGTGACACCAAAAAAGAGGGAGGATGTATCACAACCCGGTTCTAAATATAAAAAAGTACGTATGTATGATACCAAATAAATTTTGAAGATCACCAGTTTCAAAATCTTCAAAATTTATTTGGTATCATACATTTTGTATTTAGAATCGAGTTGTGATACATCCTCCCTCTTTTTTTGTGTCACCCTGTACATAAATATATTAATAAAAACACAACGGGTATTATAATGTTAGATTCTATCATCCGCAAGTCCAGGCCCTAGCAATGACCAACAATGTTGAAATTCTCATCATGAATACTTGTGTCCATTTAGAAATTTGAGCTTTAGATGTTTTTTACCTGAAAATGATTTTTGTTAAAATCGAAAGCTCGCCAGGAAAGGATTATAGATTATTTCATTTACTCAATTAGCCGATCATAAACAGGGTGAGAATTCCATGTCTGTTTACTTTTCACTTTTTTCGAACTTTCATTTTCTTCTGGTGAAGAAAATGAGCAAACACAAAATACATTAGACCAGAAGAATGATCACCTCAAACGGAAAATTCTACATTTTGGGCTGAATCAAAAGGAGAAAAGTTGTCCTTTATCGTATGCGTATGATCATCCTATCACACTATACGATTCCTTAACTAATTCAACTATTCAGAAGCCTCTAAAATGTAAAAAAATTCCATACGGAACGGTTAGAAATATATATCCTAAAGTCGACCCTAGACGTGAGTGATGAAATTCATTTACACGTGCAAAAATTTGAGTCTTTTTCAAGTGAAATACTTAATTTCAGGAAGCGTAATCTCATGACGCTGCACTGTATCCACTTGAGAACACGGAACACAACACAGCCGCATCACAATTTTCTAATATCAACAGCGTCATCTACACTCACTAAACACTCCAGATCCGTTGAAATAACGGAATGCAAAAAAATAGTTTCTAAGTGGAATTCCGTTTCAAATTACTTAGATTATATTATTTAAATAATCCTAATCATACGATTAGTTTTGTAGATAAAGCCACGCAATACCGAAGAATTCTTTTCAAACACGACGAATTGTTCGTGGCAAAGTCCATTCAAATCTTCTAGGAAAGATCGACTTTAACGACAACCATTGCAATATTTTAAATGGTCGACCCCAAAACTCACAGACACGGAGAAGTGACTTTATATTCAACAAGGTTATTCGTCGCTCGAGAGACGCTCGCATCGCGGTTATTGGCAGCACGGAGTTCATCAGACTGATGCTTTACCAGGCGCGACTCTAATTAAAACCATGGACACGGCGGCATCAGGTGGGCAGTATTGAGCGGCCGTATCGATCCTGGCTTGACGACTGCTGCAACTACGTCAGGATGCACCTGAAAATACGCACACGCGTCTACTGAACGCGTACAAGCACCACATGGACCCGGCTCTCAGTGCACGAGAACTGCAGAACAGTCGCGAAAATGAAATACGAAAGTACAAAAATAAGCTTCAAAACGGTCGCAAAAATGGGCTGCAAAACAGTCGCGAAAATGAGCTGCAAAACAGTCGCGAAAATCAGCTGCAAAACAGTCGCGAAAATGAGCTGCAAAACAGTCGCGAAAAGGAGCTGCAAAACAGTCGCGAAAATGAACTCATGCAGGCGAGATCTTACACGATAGAGAGTCTACAAAATGTAATATATTAAATTTAACAAGGTTGAGTTTAGCAAAGTGGCATCAGTTAATGAAAAGAGACAAGTAATAACATTCGAACGCAATGAACGCGTATCTTGTGATGAAAAAGCTCAAAAAATTCAAGCCTTTAAAACAGGCGCCACACGAAATGAACAAGAATTCTTGAAATTATCAATCAACCAAGGTCATATTGCACTCAGAGTAACATGAGCATTGGATAAAATTGTACCAACTCACAACAGTTCGTTCAGCCGTGCCATGTTAATTAATCACAAGCTCGCGCACGGCTCTCAGGGTTGCGTGCAGCCAGACAAACGGCACGCAGCGCGCATGAATTTTGATAAGAGCCACGAGAAGCCTTGGACACAAGGAAGCGACGCGGTTGAGTGCCTCAAAGCGAGCACACCACAACAGGACGTCGGGTGAAAATTTTCAAAGAACTGTTAACGCACATAAAAATCAAAGAGACGAATATTTAAAGACAAATAATTGCGAAAAAGATTTCGACTGAATATGAAAATAATTTTGTTTTTCAGCACGCAACGCCGCACTACATTCGGTTTAACTGATTTGATTTCACCTCTTAAATGTACGTATAAGTATTAAGGGAGTAAAAATTCATTACCAGCTGAGACAGATAGAAATGGATTACCAATTGCCGTTCAAGTGCCCGTTTCTCGCAGTACTCAAAATTTCGGGAGAACATCACGAGTATACGTGGTGCGACAAGTGCTCCGGCAGCTTTGACTTTTACCGTTGGGAATAAACCGGAACCTCCAGCAAATAACGGCAGGAGCCACGAATTATATGTTATATGCCTGGTTTCAACGAAGCATGCCAAAGGAAAAAATTTCATGCCATGATTGTGCTGTGCAGTTAAAGTGCGTAAACGATTCGGAATATATATATTTCGTACCTTGGGAACAGATTAAATTGTTCAATGAAAGTATTAAACTAGACAGAAAGTTCGGTTCCCGAAAGCTCAACTGAAACTTCAACAAAAAGGAAAAACATCGTAACGCGCATTGAAATCAAACTTTCTCGAGTAATAGAGTGCTAGATTACGACAGCAAACCACTGATAAGCTTCATCTTCTAAGTAATATAATAATATTATTCAACGGTTTCACTCATAAGATCAAGTGAAATACCCGAGGACATTGCCATGGCGTCGTTTCAGTTGATATTGGAGTCAGTATATTACAAGTGTATTATGCTCTTATATCAGTATATTAACAGCACGGAGATGTACCGTGCTGTGAATACACTTCTAGATTCAGTTTAGACTCAATAGTCTACATGAGAATGAACGACGCGGTTATTTTATTCTTGAAAGACAATGCAGAATTTAATTGATTTTGCAAGACCTGGTCATAAGTCATTTGGAGAGCGAGACTTCGCACGAAAAATTATTGTACAAAGGCTACACCCATGAATTCGACTGGCATAGACATACCGCAAATAAAAGATGTATTGTAAAATTTGAAACCGGTGCCCAACAGTGTTTCGAAAAAATTAAATGACAGAAAGTGAGTGTAATTCTGATGTATTTCTTCAAAGTTCAAAGTTTCTACGCCACAGCAGACGTCTCAAAGAGCTATTAGCTTGAACTACGTTAAGAAATTAACATTTTTCTTCGCAATCAGAAATGAAAAATGGACGATACGCTAAAAAAACAAAGCTGCAATTTTAATGCAAATTTTACAGCTGTCAACGAGGCTAAAAACGAGACAGCACCAAAGTCATTGTTGACAAAATCGATCAATGTACAATAAAAACATATTACAGCGAATATTTTTATGTTTGCATTTTCTGTTGTAAAGGAGTCCCGCTTTTAATGAAAATATAGTAAGTAACGAGCAATACTTTTGATGGTAGAGAGTAACGCAAGGTACGGAAGAGAGGAGCGACGAACGTAGTCACAAGCTCTTTGCTCTACGGCACCACTAGGGTATAGTAGAGAACCGCAAGCAATGGAGCACCACTAGGGTATGGTAGAGAACCGCCAGTAATGGAACATCACTAGAGTATGGTAGAGAACCGTTAGTAATAGAGCACCACTAGAGTAAGATAGAGAACCGCCGGTAATGGAGTACCATTAAGGTAAGATAGAGAACTGCCGGTAATGGAGTGGCCGAGATAGCCACCGTCCTTAAGTTACGCACTCAGCCGTAAGTCTTCTTCACCACCTAACTTCTTGGCTCAAAATCTTCAAAACTGGCGAGGATGGGCAAGGACCGGCTCAGCTGGTGACTGAGTTCTACAAGCCTTCCAAAGTATTCTTCCTTAAGTATTTCAAGGAATGTTCTAAGCATTCAAGTATTATTACGGAGTTCGAAAGTGGGGTGAAAAACACCGCCGTGGGGAACAAAACATTTAGCAAGCGCTTTGCATTACGTAATGCAAAATCTAGTTATAAATCGACGCTTCATCTAACACCGTCAAAAACGTTGTCAGTAAAAATGTCTCTAGGAAGAAAATAGAGTGAATATTGCAACTATCACCTCTAACATCGGAACTGTTCCCTTATGATGGAGTTAGAGCCCGCGACATCGAAAATTCATGATGGAATATTTTAATATTGGACCAATGTGCGCGTCAATGCAGCAGCGTGGATTCCAAAATACTAGTAAGTTTTCTCGCACTTCCATGCGAATTTCACTAGCTTCTCTCGGATGCCTTAAACAAGCGCTCAAGTTCTCAAAGATGGCAAGATAGCCCTACTTCTGGACAGCTGGCACTAGCCTTTTTACCCGCTGTGCTACGTGCTCGTAAATTTCACGCCATCGCCCATATTTTACTGGAAGGTTATCTAAATTTGGCTCGGAAATTCGCCGCCGCAAATAGGCCATTGCGTTGTGCACGCGTGTCCTGAATGTCGTTGATTTTCAAGCAAAAATATCCAAAATTATAGCTAATCATGACATCATAGGTATTTAAATGACTGTTTGCTTACAGACCAAGAGGTAACCTGAATTAAAATACAAATATGTCGCTACACTGCACGCCAATTCCAGTAATTTCCGCGTTTTAGTTTTTTATGCCCTTCCAAATGAGTTTTTAGATACAAACACACATTCAGCTACGTTGCGGTGATGTTATTTCGAAGCAATAATTTTACAAATGCGCCTCGATGGAAATTTTGATTACATTTCGGTAAGAACGTTCAACTGCGCTGCGCTTTCGAAGAAGAATTGAATGGTAAATTCGATAGAATTTTTTTACGTTATTTTAGTACACACGCTCGTTTGCATCTTGGCAAGATTCCTCGAAATCCTTTATTGGTAGTGCTTTGAGCCACTCAAGGTTCGGCAGAAGCTTTCAACTGTATTATTGACGAGGATTTTATCATTCTATCCCTTCTGTGGGATGCTACACACAATCTAAAATTAGTAATATTCACGTGTGATCGGTAGTGCACAAAAGGGCTCATAACAAACGACTGCAGTTCAGAGACATAAATCAGGCCTACTCTACTACCATGATACTGCAGCATTCACAATCATATTTTCATTCATACTACAGGGATTTTAGTTTCCTGAGTTCTAAGTTAATGTAGCACACACCCCAAAACACACGTCTTCAATTCATCAATCAATTATCAAGGTAATTCAATCCGACTGACTATTAATACAAATAACTAACAAATTTTTCCCTCCTTTCATTGTAGGCTACACGGCCACCACTTGACTAATACAAGTTTGGCACGAGAAAATTGAGGTAAAAGTGTGAATAAAATATTAAAAAACTTGACTGAAATTACAACTATGGTGTCAGTTCAAGACATCAGCAGGTTTTCTGTCGGCTAGCGGTGAGAATTGGCTTTTACTTGAAAAATCGCTCATTTCACCGACACTCGGTCAACTTCACCACCACGAAGTAAACAGTAAACTCTTAATGAAGAACGTGGCTCGTCACGGCAGAGAACATTGGGGAAAAAGTTGAGTAAAACCGTATCGAAATTTTCGACATTCAATATTTTCCGACGAGAAAGTGCAATTAGAACCCCCAACGTATGAAACACCGTTGAAATGAACTGAGATACATGCAGAACATGGCTCTTGGACACAGCAACGGACTCAAAGGCGTGGAGTTTGATTGCTGGAGGAGAGAATGAGGTCAGACCGAATTTACGACACGACGCCTGACTGCAGCAACTCCGGCGACGGGAGGGTTGGGGAGGATGTAATGCCGCATTCATTCCAGCAGCGCACTTTGCTGGGTCGACCGACCCAGGCCCCAAAATTCTGACGACGTGTTCTGAAGTTGTACCCGCGGGGAATGATTGTTCGATCATGAAACATACGAGCATTAATTGTTAAATTCACAACATGAGAGGCAATGAGTGACGCATGAAAAGCAGTCGCGTGACCCGTCAAAAGTGACGGTGCTCGCTACTTTTCTTCTTGAAATTAATGATATTTTCCCAGCGGAGATGCACGTGACCTTCCTCCTCGATGGTCTGACGGGTATTAAGCGTGACTCTAAGGTATTCAATAAATAAATTTATACATTGAAGTATTTCTTAGAATTAGATAAGCGATGTAGTATCAGTAACATAATTAACATCCGACGCACAAACCAAGTCACAAATGTGACGCCAGAGGAGTGAAGTCAGCCCTAGGTTAACTAGCTATAGAATGCAACCCGGTAAATTGACAATTACATTAGGAATAAATACCTGAATCATTTTCAAATATTAAGGTTGTATGAGAGAGATATCAGGAGCGATTTCCACAGTCTCAATTGATGCACGAATTAATTGGAAGCATCGATTAATATTTATATACATACATATACATTTTTTATAGGTATATATTTTTTATGCTACAGTATTAATCAGCTACTATTATTAGTCAGTTTAAAGCTCCCTAGCCACACCAAAGGTGATCTCAAGATAGCGAAAAGAAGGGACTATTTAGTGTGGACTTTAGAAAAGTAGAATTTAAATTGTAACATATTTGCAAATGTTGAAACTAGTGATGCAATTAGTGATTTAATTTCCTCACTTACAGCAACTTTACATTAATAATGAATACGTAAGCACAAAGCTCAAGTGCAGACGTTTCTAAAAAAAATTCAAGTAGCAAAAAACCGGGCAAGCATCCCCCCAAAAAAAAGGAACATTGAGGGCATCTCGGAGGTCGTTCTCTGAGGCCACTCGTTACACTAGAATGGCTTCTGCAGTCTGAATGCCGGCCGCCTCAAGGCCATTACCAGCCGAATTGCCATGTCTGGTGACCGTTAAACTTTCCTTTCCAAGAGCGACGACACAGAAAAGTCTGCTCAAAGACCAGAAATCGGAGCTGCCCCAGGGACACGGGAGGCAAAGCTCTGAATTTCTCGATATTTCGGAGCATGACCGCGGCTCAGAGCAACATTCTCGCATGGCAGGAGTCCAGCATCCGAAAGAACTAAGCGTGCCACAACAACTGAATTAAAACACCGACTAAATATAAACAAAAGTTTGTGCTTCTGGATAAAATTCACAGTGTAAAATAAACAAAAAGGATTATTCCATCATTACAATTTTCTTTTATGTTTTGAAAACACTGACATAAAATGAACATGAAGACCTCTCTAATATGAACATATTATATTCATGAAAAATAAAACGTAAAAAAGGCAGTCATTTAGATTTGAATCTCACAATCTGAATTGATTCCCGAAGCTTGCGATAGTCAAATCGATTCTCATCAGAGTTTAGAATTTCACAATGTTGTAGCAGAATGACCTCTTCCACTTTAATGTTAGACCTAAATACTCCTCCCAAACCACTTTTGCAAAAAAAAATTATGATGAATTATGAAAAGAACTACGTCTGCTCTAGTGAGCCGATTACTAACTCAACATACTTGTATTTTCAATATTTGGATCTTTATGAAGACAGAAATTTGTGTCAAAGTAGTTTTCAATTGAGGGAGACCCACATATTAGTTAATCATTATTCAAAGTGCGATTGAATTTAATTCAATGAATAACGTTTGTTCAGTAAAGGAGTAAAGAATTTTGTAAAAACATCGTTAAGACCTTTAATTACATTTACACAAAAAATTTCTTCAAGACAAGACCGTTGAAAAATGCCCTGTCTAATAAACAAGGTCGATAGTGCTTCATTTTTAATCATAATATGCATTACACTTCTTACTTTAATTGAAAGAGGAACTGACAAATTTATTTTTTAATGATGAAACCTCTAGAGTACGACGCAAAAATATTTGATGAAACGCATCAAAACGACGCCCAGGATGATACCAATCACGTTCTAGGTTTCCTAGCCAGATTCACAACGAGATTCAAGCGCATGTTGGCTTATGACCGATCGAACCTATTTCTTCTGATGAGAATCCAATAGCAATTTGACAGCAGCAGCACAGAACCGATCAAAAGCAGCCACCACCGCTTCTCATGCAGATGAGGAGAGCAAAACACGGCCAAACAATTATGAACGATGAAACTCTATTCAATTTAAAAACAAACTTGAAGGAGCGTAAACACGAACCAATAAGCTTGGAACTCGGCACATGCATAGACAAGCAGCTTGTTCGACCATAAGGAGGAAATTCCATGTATCAACTCAGAACGAGAATACAATTCAAACAAGGAAATTGTACTTAAGGTACGGAAAAAATGAAATAAGCTGAATAACGCAAAGCATCTCTTGGCTAAATATTGATTTTATTTCAAAGCATGACCCAGTAAAACAACCTTTTATTCAGCACGCCAGAGGTCATGGGTTGAATGCACTTTAAAAGAAAATTTTGTCTAAGTTTGTATCTAAACTCGTAGAAAAACTATAAATATTTGACGCAGTAAAATACCACGATGAGAAGCCAGGGATTTGAGGACGACCTTACGTACGCGAGCCAGAAGGGTGACCAAAATCATGAACAATTTTACTCCGTTTTTCATTATTTTTTCATAGAACTACTCATTCTATTTGCCAAATGTTAAAATTTTGAGTGAATTTTCATTTTTTGAATGCTCAAATTCATACTAGATTAAATATATTCTCTTTTTCTATAAAATTACCTCAAATGGCCGAAATGCTAAATAACTTCTAGCATAGAAAACGACTTGGCATTAATGAAGTCGAAAGATTAGTCCTTTATTTGCTTAATTACTTACAGGCAAGCTATGCGAGAGTATTTCGGATCACAGCAATTAGTACTACAACTTTCCTGAGAATTTAGCTGATAAAATAGCAAAAACTACTTGTAAACAACTAACACTGAAGCACGAAAAACGATAGTCAATCCAACATGACTAGGCAGCTCTTATGGTCAACATAACGGCGCATCACAAGTAAACTAGTTATATAAAATCAGAGAGAACTGTCTAAGTTAAAAACTTATTTCTTGTATCGATTAGCAGCCATATAACCTTGAAAACTCTTTAAAATATTGAGCTCAATTAGCGGTACTGCTAAAATCTTAGATAAAAATTCTAAAATCAACAGCACACACAGGCAGGTCGGCAGAAATTTTTATTTTAGACCCAGAAGCTTAATTAAGGACCCGGGGTCGCGAAATGACGAGGCCATTTTTTTTATCAAAAAATCACCATTCAAAGAAACTGCGATACTCAATTTCCCCAAGGGCCTTTAAAAAATCGTCACGCTACTAATGTAAGAGACGCTCGGGCAAATTAAGCTAGTATGAAAGTTGTGCTTACAACTGATCAACGCCTCCATTCTTGCAGAAATTCAGGAATCACAGCTTTTAGGAGTGAACGAGTCCAGCATTTACGACAGACTAGCTTTTGTTGGTTTTAGACTCGTGTCAGCTTGGTGCAAAAGTAATAACCGCTTTTTACGAGAAATGTTCACATTTGCGTCTCGTGTTATGATTTCAACATGCTTTTGAGGCAAATATGTATACACCTTTGTCATTCAGGTTATAAGAGTTTTATTAATAGATTTCATCAACATTTGCATCCATGTTCGCCACATCTGATGATCAACTAAGGTATGCGTTACTCTACGAGTTCGCGAAGGTTTAAAAGCAATTGTATCAGCAAAATCTATTCAGAACGCCAGTGGGGATAGTGAAGTGAATGAAATAAGTTGGAAAGGGAATTCCGAATTAGGGATTTCAGTGCGAAAACGAATCAATAGAGCTATCCGAAAAAACTTCAAGCTTGATACGTTGGACTTGAGTGGAAATCCAACAAGGGACCACTTGACTCGTACCTGTCACCACATTCTATTCTATTACAAAGCTCTTGTAATGCCAGACCAGCAAAACTCTCCTGGAAAACAATAACAAGTGAACTACAGCAGGGATTGCGAGTCATTACTTCAAAATCTGAAAGGATCAGCAGCCCATTGAGCGAGATTATATAAGGGAAAGTTATGGAATCAACCTAGCGAAGTCTCATTGGCCATGCGATTGAACTGTGCTCTACTGAAGAGTCGGACTCTTTAAATCGGTATCGATATCTAATTTCCGAGGAAACATCACAGTGCGAACAATGCAAGCGCGGCGGTCGTCGATACTTGGAATGAACTATTATTTTTCATCATGCAACTTCAATAAGTCAAGGCTACGCGAAGCATAGGTTCATATGGAGAAATGTCTGCTTAATACTAGACGTCAGCAGTAGAAATACATTTTAGAACCTTCATATATTTCTATTCAAGTATGTTTCTATTCGTTATTTAGTGGTTTCATGACTATAAAAGACGCTATTTTTTGGTTACAGTATAATTCACTTGGTATTGAGCAGACATTACGCTCTTTGCGTAATGTCTGCTAAAAGTATACAAGTATACGACGCTAAAAGTATACAAATAGTAAAAACCAACTTCAAATGATAATTTCGAATAAAAATGATTCCCCGTAAATGTAATAATTTTAGGATTTTCTCATCCCATTACTAATATAAGTACGGGTGAAACCACGCTTTCGTATTTCCACAAAATTAATAGCTACAAGATTCCTTGAGACGCGAGAGTGAAAATATGAATAAAATTGATGTATAAGAAACGTGCCTTACCTATAATTGTTCGAAAAGCATGAAACTCACTCCTAGGTCGTTTAAAACAACAAAATATCACAAAACAAGCACACACGACGCAATCGGAGGTGTTAACGCGACGGTGACAAACGTCGCTCGACACCTACGCCACCGGGAGGCTTTAAATGCTGGTATTTCAACGGGAGAAAATCAGCGCGTGTCCTCAGCGGCTTAACGAAGGGCTGCCGAGAGCTGTGAGCTGGCGAAATGAGGTCCACGGGGTGCGCTTCCCTTGTACATAGACAAACTCAGACACACAAAAAGAAAAACGGATCTCGTAACACAAACAATCGATGAGTGACGTAGTTTTCAGCTGAGAAGGTTAGCTGTTTAAGTGAGCAATCAAAGATTCACTTATTTTCATTTTTTTTAAATTGAGATGTATAAACTTTGCTGAATATTAGCTTTCGTTTCCGTTTAAGAATTCCTATTACTACTCGTACGCTTGACTACAGCTTCTTAAACAATATTTCAAGCACAGAAATTAAGTACGTACTTTAAGAGACTTCTTAAAAGAAAGTATGAAGCTCAAATAATACCTTTCCTCGTGGCATTTGGAATACTAAATCAAAACATGGATCCGAGATTCTCGTAAAAAATGTACGGGCAGCGAAAAGATACCAAACAATCGGAAATTTATTTATTCATAAAACTCGTGTAATTTAAATTTACTTAACGAAGCAACATTAAAAGTTACTTCAAGCTCGGGCGAGCTCCAGTTCTAAGTTAGAGGTTGTTTATGATCAACTATACAAGATTTATTCATTAAATGGGGTGAATTCAACCGTGTCTTTAACTGTCCAGGAACTAAAAAATCCATAATTTCTAAACAGTGTTTCATTGTCAACAGTCAGTGCATTTTCCCTGTGAGCGACGTAAGCAACACTTTAGTTTTGCTGAAAATTACGTTGGTAAAGTCGAGTGAGTTCATCAACAAATGCATTCGATGTCTCAATCTCGAGAAAACAAGACACAAAGTTTTGTACTGTTTTATCGAGCGTAAACGAAGGAGTCCTGTCGAGTCAAGGAAGGAAATTTTCTGGTTGTGGTATAGAAGCATCACTAGCGTCCAACCCAGGTAAGAGACGGGAAAGAAGTCTTAGTTTCGTATTGAAATAGTTTCGCCAACCACGTATGTACAATCAACGAGGCAGATATAGAGTTCTTAACAAAACTGCAATGAAGTATTTAGCAAAAAAAAGTTAACAAACCTCGATGAAATTCCACCAGTTACTTTGAGGCTGTGTGATAGCCCTGGAAAAGTATATCATTTATTTCTTGTCCGGGCGAGGAAATGCGGCGGAAGTGCTGGTCTTATCTGAGATAAAACTGAGGCTTGATTCTGAGGCTCACAATTGTGAGGAAAAGAACAAGCAACAAGATGCATCGTCGCGAGAGTAAATTCAAGCACTACGTCGCGGCAATTCTTCGCCTAAAAACTAAGCCTTTTCAACTAATTAAATATGAAAAGCAAAATATCCCGTGGAAAATTTTTACCGTACATGCAGGCCAAAATTTTGAGCAAAGCATACGGCGACCAACTGGCACTGAAATTCACCCCGGAATACTTGCAGGTTTTCTACGAAGAGATGCTATGCTGTTGAGTTAACAGAAAAGGTAATGTTTTTGAATTGAAAAACATCAAACAACGCATACTGGGCTATCGCGCAGGAATGTGTGAAAGTATAACGCTTCAAAAAAATCGCACTAGTATCGTGTTTTCAAGAAAAACTACCGCAGAGTTGAACATAATGAAACTGAGTTATACATCACTATTACTTTTTTTCTCCTTTCTTTTATTTTTTGCTTCTCTGGTTACAAGGTTTTCTTAGCAACTTTCATGCATCCGAGTAACAATGCTTGAACAGTGCTCAACAACTCAAAAGAAAATACATAAATCGACAAAAAGAAATTAGAAAAAGGTTACGGTTAGCTGAAAAGCAGGAAATGGGTTCACCAAATTCCACAAACTGAGGAAAGTCTACGGAGTTTACTTCAAATATTTAAGTAACTCGACAAAGTTATCTGGGGTTTGTTCGCAGCCAAGTATCGATCAACTAGCTAGTACACAGGTTGAGAGCTGCTTGCACACTGTCTTTTCTTACAAATGTATAGCTCATACAGCATATTTTATCAACAGTTATTTGTACCAAAGGAAAATGAAGAATTCCTGAGAATATAAGTTTTTAAGAATAGAAATGAATGGAAATGAAAATTAAAACTTGTCTCGAAATCGTGAGGTAAGCAGGAGTTGTGGGGTCAAAATAATGTACCATATCTGATTCAATGGCACTCGAGGCTTTATATTCTGCCTTACTACTCACTCTGACTCACCTCGACTCAGTCTGATTCAATGGGACTAATGCAGTGAAGTTACGAGGCAATGCAAAGAATCAGACATACCCGTCTTTCAAGCTCTTTGTTTCCCATCCGGCTTTAAAAAAATAACACTCAAATATCTCTCCCGTATAATACGATATTCTACATCCACGATAAAGAGGGGATACATGATATGTTCATATTTCTTCTGTATAAGGGGAGGTTTCCTACAAGCCATTCACAATTTTTCGTAAATTAACTGAAAAAAATCGTATCATTAATTCGTAGAAGATTCAACGATCAGGTCATTTATGAAAGGTCGAAATAGCAATGAAACTTATTTAAAGTGATTTTTTTTGGGAGCACAAGACATTTTGAAGACCCGTCGCAGAACTCAGTTACAGCACTAGGTTGAAGTTGAAAGAAATACCAAATGATGAATTAGGTTGCCCAAAAAAGTTTCGAATGCTTATGGCATGCAAAAAAGGATGATGTATTCATGAGCTGCACTTCTGGAGACGTTTATAAGTACAGCAAATTTTCTAGCACTCAGGTTTGGGCTTTCTTCAATTGTCATCAAAGCATCGCGACCCAATTTTAATGGTCTCCAAATGCAAACTTTATCTACGAAATTATTCAAGTTTCCAGTTTAAAGTTGTAAACTTTAGAAACTACTTTCTTTAGGTTCATTGACCCATAACATTATTATCGCCACTTCGTTAATGTTTTTTACCAGTTATTGGAGCATTTCCTTTTATCAAAAGAAAGAAGAAACAATACAACTCGAATATGAAATCGGCTGCTATCAGTTTGAATTGTCAATAAACGGTAAGTGAAGTAAACGATCTATTAAATTTATTCATAAAAAACATTCACAATGCTAGAGGTGCAACTGAGCAAGGAGATGACCACACTTAGGGAGGCACACCTGAGAAGTCAACCATTCGCCATGCGTACGATATTCAGAGAAAATTTGCAGGGCAGTGAAGAGAAAATTTCACTCTTCAGTGAATCTAAGCCATGAATCGCCTCTAACTCATACATGCAAAGGAACAGCTGTAGCTTCTAAATTTAGTTTTCCTGTAGAAAAAGCTCGAGGTGGTCCGCCTTGCAAGAGAAGATTTCGCTCATACAAACCATGGTATATTTAGTAGCTATACGTATCATATCTCCCTCTAGGTCTTAAACGTCGGTCATTCTTTTAAGTAACGAGAAATTGCGTGTCATAGTCTTGGGCATGAAACTGTGTACATCAAACGTGTGATGATTTAAAGTTTAGGCGCAACTTGAAAAATGCGAAAATTAGTTTAACGCATTTTCCAAGTTACATAGTACACTTACAGACTCAAAACTACTTTATGAGCCAAACTATACGTCGTACATTTTCATAGATTAAGATTGAATTCCATTATAGATACGAGTATCTACTCTTTCTGTTAAACTCTTAATAATTTTAAAATGTTAGAGACGGTCTTAAATAAACAAACCGCTAAAAACAGCTTTGATCTACTCGAGGATTTTGTACAGAAACTTCAAGCTTACTCCCTTGAGAGACTGGTGTACGTACAAATACGAACGCGTTGCTTGAGGTTCCATTAGACTAACGAGAACGCCTTATATACAGCGAAGCCAGCGAATAATACTTTAAGCCAAGAGCAAGTTCTATGCCACGCCTTTCCTCACCGCTGTTGCACTGAGCTCGGCTTGATAGCTCTCATTAGGTGAACTAACTGCAAGCGATGTGTTACGCTCTTCGGAAATGAGGGTATGCGATCACTTTCAGGTATCTAGGTCAGTGCGTGTCAGGCTTCTAAGAAAAGCGTTGGTGTTTCAACGAAAGTGAAGGAATAAACGAGCCTTTTTTGAAAATACGTGAAAGTATTACAGTCCTTGAAAAAGGCAGGTTCTTAGGAAGGATTAATTTAGACTCTGAACCAAGCAAAGGCCAAACAACGGAACCTTTCCAGAGTACAAAAGATGGCTTCAAGAAGAGGCATGCCACCAAAGTACAAGAAATGTCGAGAAAAAATACATATCAGTAAGAAATTCAAGGAAAAAATGTACCGAAAAACAAAAAATGAGGAGTCACCTTTGCGTAGGTGGTGTCAGGCAGAGGCGTGAGAGGGGCTAGAGGCGCTAGAGGGTCGTCGCCCCCGCACACTTCGTTGAGAGAGTCACTCACTCCAGAACTGAGGCTGCTGCTGTCGTCGAAACTGCGCAAGAAATAAATTTCGGTAAGACACGAGTTTCACACGGGTCTCGGTATTATACAAATGGAGTTTTTCAATTTCATGAGTAGATAAAACACAAGCAAGATTCACGCGGTGCACAGTAACGGGTGGTGATGGTTGTGGGGGGTTAAGTGAAATTAAATACCAATAAGTGAGGAGAGCAAACAAACAAAATTTATTTCATTATATTAGTGAATACTTCGTAGTTACGAACACTTCCAGGACCTAGGCCCAAAACCCCAGTAGATGGAAACAACTGTAACACAAACAAAGACCTCTTACACCCGAAGTTGACGTCAATACGGATCAAAACTTCAATAAGAAACCGAGTTTTTATGATACTAGTCTTCTTAAACCGAAATTTGACGTCAATACGGAACAGAACCTTAATTGAGTTGGTATGAAATTTCAACCTCACTAAACTACGAGAAAAGGGATGACAACCAGGAAATCGTTGAATAATCTTGCCCGGTACTAAAGAACTAAGCCCCGAAAGGTCATGCAGTGTGCTGAAAACACGAGAAATGTGAGAAGAATTCTTTGTCCAGCAAACACAGTGAGTTTGGTTTAGAATTTTTACATTTGAAAAAAAAAAGAGCCATAAACTCGGAAGTTTCACAGTCGCAGAACTTTAAAGCCTCCATTTGGAAGCGCTACAAATGCATTTCAGGACACTAGGACGTGACTCTGAGCAGAAATACAGGGAATGAAAAAAAAAACAAAAGCTTCAAAACTATACAGCAGCAACGGGGGTTTTTCTTTAGCCAAAACTCTGCCGAGAAGGTGAGCTAACATTGTTCTTCCTCTAGCCAAGTAAAGGTTATTTTTACAAGACGATATTTAGAAATAAGCTAAATAATATAAGAGCGTTACTGTGTAAGGCAAGTTTTAGGACAAAAAATGATCACTTTCGGGGAGAATAAACTCCGAAAAATAAATGAATGAGAAGGAAAAATTGCAAAGAAAATTTTTATAAACAGTATGACCCCTTTACAAAAGCACTAATAGCAACAAATGTTTAATCTCCAGACCAAGACAACATCCGTATATATAACAACATATCCCAGGCTTTTAATCGCAGCAGCCCACGGTGCAATTTAGAATAATTGTGGCAGCGCTAATGTCACCGCGGGGGAACATTACAGGCTCTCATCGTGTAGAAATTCGATAGTCATTAGTGGGCAGGGCTTTCATTTGCAAACGAGAGGAGTTTGCGTTAATTAGTTTAGACGCGCGACCTCCCAGCACCCACCGCCTCGGAGGTCACTGAGAGTAGCGACCTCTCCAGACAGCGCAGCGCTCTGATAGTATCTGTACCACCAAAATGAGTTTTCAACTAAAAATATTTAATATAGAATGGAATTGAAACAGGCTAAAGGAATAAGATGAGTGGACTATTCCTGGGTTGCCACTCAAGTTCCAAACCGTCAAAGGCGAAATTTACATGCCATGATGACATCAAATTGCATATCAAACCGTTGTTATTTAAAATAGCAGCTTTCTCTCGAATTGTATTTCGCGTTTGTAATACTAATTGGAGAGATACAAAAAATTGCAATGAGTTTGAATACGGCGCTATGAAAGCAAGAATTACAGCGCGGTTAAAAATTGTACCCGTATGAAAAAAAAGTTCGAACACTCATTTCGGGAAAGATATTCATAATAACTATAATTAAGGAATTTCGCATAAGACTTTTGTCAAATTATTAAAAAACGTTCAACAAACATTTGTATCATGTGTTCCCGAAACTCTTCAGATGAATTTGACAAACCACGCTAAGATGGCAAAAGAAAAGGAAATTTCTTAACAAGAGATGAGGTGACGACTTTAAACTTGTCTCTCCAACACTCGACAGATTATATAACAAATTTTGAGGTCAAAGCAGAGTGGTAACGTACGAGTATTATTAATTTTGTGTTCTTATAAAGTCAAGCTTTCACTACCTGGATTTTGCATTGTCGGGTATTATGGTAACAATACTTACAGTCAAGGAAAACAACGTCGTAAGTACTCGTACTAAAGAAGTTCACTCAAAATTCAGCTTATTATTGCTATGAAATCTACCACATGGGGCAACGCTTAGGCAAGGAAATTCCTTAACACGACTGCTCATATCACTGACCTTCGTCGATGCTCAACTCTATACGCCCTGAATATATTTCTCGCAGGAAATTTAATTTTTTAGCGTTTGCGTGTTTGAATGTAAGAAAAATTTAATCGATTTTAGCTGCAACAGGTGCGCTACATTCAATATCAGATGTTCGATTGATAATTGAAGTAATGCGAAACTCAAATTCAACTCTACGTATGAGCAACACGTCGCACATATACATTTTATTTTCCTGCACAGCGTCTTCGTAAAATTTGCCAAAAAAAACGAACGGGAAAAATATTTGACAGCTTTTCATCAGAGGTCATGGCAGTAAATCAGTAGAAAAAACGAAAATATGAAAATAACAGAAAAAATTCACTTCATTGTACCAGTTGCTAATAATGACATTTTTGTCTGAAATTATCATACAATGCCTATCGATTTTCTCAACTCACGTGACAGAATAAGGTGCTTTAGCGTGAAAACTTTAAGGAAATTCGTGAAATTATGGAAATTGAAACAGCCTAAGGAACATAATTTGCTGGATAGTAAGGCACCATACTTAACACTTTAAGTGCGGTTCTCCACACAGGTAAATTTCATGTTGGCAATTATTTCCGTTGCGGATGTAAAAATGAAGGATTTTGTTTTCACAAATTTGGTTAGGCTATTCATTTTCCTTCTAATCTAAACTAGCTTATTCAAATAATGAACACAAATTTCATGAACACTTACAAATTTGTATTCCTATGTGTTGGCCCTTTGGTTACGTTAGGTTAGGTTAGATGATCGCGTGACCACATGTGGCACACGTCGCGCTTAAAGTGTTAAAAAATTTTGTTCTTCAGTCCATGTATGCACTTCTAGAACAAGCACAAGCTAGAAGGGGCGGAGCCCTATTTTTTTCCCGAAAAGGACTTATTCATTTTTATCCTATTCCAATATTTCAGCTTTAGATGAATATAATCGTATACGTCTTCAGATCACAAAAAACTTGAAATGAGGTTATTCACCTTTCTGTGACCTCTACCGGTAGGAACCAACAAAGCTTGAGTGTCCTCGTACATCAGACGCACCTAAAAAGTCACCTGGAAGTTACACCTTTCGTGAGAAAACGTGCCGGCCAAAGGATTACGCAGGAGTCGGTGACGTACGAGGTACTTCACACTCGTTCAGACGGCGCTCTACAGCGCTATTGCGTCGTACCAAGGAGCGTTCGCGAGTCCCATAAAACAACGGGCCAAAACAGGCCTCCCACGTCTCTCAGAGACGCGGGTCAAGTCTCAACGGAAAGAGTATCAGTCGAAGTGAGTTGCATAGAACTAAAAGCGGAAGAATTGACGGTTTTGTAACGCAAATAGATGACTGGCAAAAATTTTCTCAAATAGATTGATTAACGAATTAGATTAACGAAGTGAGCAAACGATTTACGTGCCAATTTCGTTGAGAAAATAGAAGATCGGTTATTAGTTAGTTTAAAGCTGCCCATCCACATGAAATATGATCTAAAGGGAGCAAAAAGAAAGCGCTAATTAGTATGGACTAAAGAAAAATTTAAATCTATACACAGGTGAGTTCCTACGCAGGATTCCTTGCTCATAGAAATAAAATGTCAGGAAGGAAGAGGAAAAAAGACGAAGAAAAGAGATTGAGGAAGGCATGGAAATTAAAAGAAGCAGTAAAGGGGACACGAAAGATAAAACTCCGAAGGCCTATTTATAGCTGCCGTAACCTAAGAGACTCCTTAGGGTCGTCAATCCACATACGACATACAGAGCTTACTAAGCTAACCATGGTGCTTATCCTAAGCCCTCTGGGGGCGAGAAAATAGGAAGTAAGAAATTTTAATTGAGAGATATTTCAGAACATTTATGCATATTCTACGAACGTTTTACATAAAAGCAATTAGAATAATAAATGTTCTACGAAAAAGTAGGTCTATCAAATATTCTGATATTGAATTTTCAAAAACTTCGGACACATTTGAAGTAATTCTTTTGAAGTTCAGGGTGGCGGGGGTGAATTCTATGACGTATTTGATTAATAACAGTTGATGAATAAAAACCAGCGACTACAGAAGGGTGAACTCATTTGACCGGAGCACAATAGGAGGTGAGCTAACAAACAAAATGCCTTACATTCGCGATGAAACAAGGCAGACAAACGTCAATGGCCGGGCACAAATTCATTCAGAGCGCTCGCTGGAGCTTGCAAACATTTACAAGCGTCGGCAGAGCTCAGGCAAAGTCACTGAGCGGTGGAAGCGAAACCTTTTTGCTTAATAAGTACGTACAGCTGGATATGCCGCCAAGGAACACTCGATCAAAACGTACAGAAACAGAACACTGCGGCAATAATTTTGACGAAGTTCGATAAAAAATGCTAAGACATAGAATATTTTGTTCCAAATTGGGAGATAGGGTTAAGTAGGCTACCAATACACCGACCATTCAACTTTCATGCGAAGTGTGCCATAGGAAACGAATGAAAAATTATTGTTGAGAACAGTTCTTAGTCTAAAGGGTAGTTCATGACGAATTTGCTAAGCATAAATATGCAACAAATTTTGATCAGGGAAGGTTACAAATTTTGCTCAGCAATGCCACAAATATCGCTCAGAGTAAGCAACAAATTTGGCTTGCCGTTAAGTGTCACATAGCTCGAAGTAAGCAATATATTTTGCCATAAACCACACACTTTGTCAAGAGTAAGTCACAAATTTTCCTAGTAAAAAGGCGCTAACGTGAAACTAGAAAATTAACTAAGTTGCCAGGGAGACCACTATAGCTTAAACAAAATTTGAACGGTTGGCAAACTTTTGTCCAAGAACGTGACAAGAATATGCTATTAATTTTTATGCTTGTTGCACGACTACGTATTTCACTGGTAGCATTCAGGATTGAGCATGAAAGTAATATCTTGATTTAAAAGATTGGAATTTCCAAAAATAGAAAATCCTTACGATTGAAACGAATATAATGAAGCAAAAATTTTTGTTTCCGACATGTATTTTAATCACTGGATCTCTTGAAATGGCCAGTTTGCTCGATAAAACTTCAATCAAATTGGCATTCAATTTGGCATAGACTGACAAGAAAAGAAAAACCCTACAACAGAAATCATAGT
This sequence comes from Orchestia grillus, assembly GCA_014899125.1. Taxonomy (NCBI): domain Eukaryota; kingdom Metazoa; phylum Arthropoda; class Malacostraca; order Amphipoda; family Talitridae; genus Orchestia; species Orchestia grillus. Next base: position 44,466 of record VOMN01106087.1, on the reverse strand, counting down.
TTAGTTTTACAAGCCCAGCGAAAACTGAAAAATACATTTTAATTTAATTGTCGTTCAACAAACGCCTCCCCGGGACACTATTCTCGCGTTGGTGGGGAATTCGGCGGCGCCGGAAATTTGAAGAAGGGGTCGGTTTCCACTCACAACTCGGGGAGATTGATAGTGGGATTGGTGATGGTGGCGGGACCAGGCGGCGATGGAAGAATGAGCCAAACGAGAGAAAAGGAAATATTCGGAGGTGTTGGCCGTCACTGCGAAAGATGGCCCGAAGTTGGTATGATGGACGCGATTTTAGAGTCAAAGTTTCAGCGAGAAAACACCGCAGAAATTTGCATGGCAAAATTTGACGAAGCGGGCATACGGGAACAGCACTGCACTTAACAGAATCATAGAATTAAAAATAGAAAAATGAGATGAATAAATCGGGTAAATAGGAAAGCACAAAATATGACTCGTGGGAAAATTCAAGCAACTACATTCACTGTATATAAATTTCACCAAAGCACTTCTTGTTCAGTTGGTAGCCTATGGGGGCACGAAGTAAACCTATATCTGCGATAAATAAAGTCGTTATGACTAACAACAGGACAAAAAATTTGCAGTGAAATTGAAATACTTTCATAAAATTTTCAAATTTGTAATACAGGTTGTCCTCGATAGTCGATTTGCTTGTTTTAAGTAGGATTTGAGTAGAGTTCAAAATTTGAAGTTCCAAGTTCTCGAAATAAGCGCTCTAGAATCAATTGTAAACATTACAAACCCTTAAATTAAACACTTTCAACACAAATCAAAGCGTGCATAAAACAAGTACAGCATATACCGAGGTCCTCCTGTACCCTCCAGTCAACCCTGCCCAGCCAAGTCAACCTTGCACATGAGGAAGAGAGCAGGAAATATCGTCCACTTACTCCGCATCATAAGAGAAAGAGTAGCGCTGCTTGTAGCTGTAGTCGCCGAAGTCGGACATTTTCAAGTCTATGCAAGGAGGTGCGATTCAATGATACGCTGAACGGAATCCCAACTAATCGAACATTGCAATAAAATAACCCCACTAAAACTACTACGATTCTACTGTTCCGTTGTTTTCACAGCATGTTTTCTTCCTGGAAAATACACTCAATAACAAGATCTTTCCATTTCACTGAACGTTTTTCAATTTAAACTTGACAGATTAACATCATTTTGCACGGAAACTAATTTCGGATAAATTGTGTGAAACATTGCACTGTAATTTTTTTTCATCAAGTTTTTTTTATAACACGTTAAGCTCGCCTTCAGCGCGTATTTGAGAAAGTGGTAGTAGTTATAAAGATCAGACTGTATTAGAAAGATTACATGCATCATTATCACGAGTAGTTTTATGGAGTAGTGGTTCCATTTCGTAGTCCGCAATATGTTCCATGGTTTCGTTCATACTTCAACAATTTGGTGTATTTGTGGTCTGTTACCTTGGCTAGATAATTTCAGCAACGCGATTCCTCGTATCAGACTAAATTTGCGAGCGCATTTCAGTATTAAGCAGAGAGTACGTGGAAAGTTTCCAGAGTTATAGAAATAAAAAGGGGTCGAGACAATTTAAACTCAACTCCAACGTTGCCGTAAGCTGTAGAATTATTCGAAAATTTGTCAATTTCTCCACCGCTTGAAAGTGCAGTGAATGCACAAAATATACAAATGCATGAATTGAAATATTGAAATACAATGATCGCGCTAGAGAAGATATTTGACGACTACATCAAATAAGCCTCATAAAATGACAAAATGAGCGAAGAAAGAGAGAATATTTTTTAGCAGAGAACAAATGCAGGTTCAAGAAAAAGATCGAAGTTAACCATGAACAATAATCCTCGCCAACACATGTTTTCTTCAAGAGCGAGGGTATAATCATGGTTCTTATGAAAATGTACGTAGTAGAAATGCAAGAAATCAGAGGAAATATAGCATTGTCTGAAGAAGTTTTTTGGTACAAAATAGGAGCGTTATTTGAGAAACACAGGAGTAACTACTTGAAGTAGTGTTAGTATTGATTGCAGCATTCCGGTGATTCGAACTACGCCGACCCGAAAGAGAATAAATACACCATCTAACACTTCGACTTCGATTCTCCATACAGGTAAAATTTCATGTCGACAAATATCTCTGTTGTGAATTTAAAAATGAAGGATTTTGGTTTCAAAAATTCAGTTATCCTATTCATTTTTCTTCTAATCTAAGGTAGCATATACGAGTTATGAACACAAATTTGTGTTCATACATGATAGTGCTTCGGTTACATTAGGTTAGGTTTGATGATCGCGTGTACCATGTATGACCCAGCCCGGAGGCAAAGGGTTAATATTGACTATAGAGAACGGGGGATCTATGCGCAAGATGAGTTCTCCTACAGGATCCCCTGAGCATAGAAACAAGTTAAGAATGAAGAGAAAGAAAAGATGAAGAAGAAATAGCGAGCTGTGAAAAATTAAAAATAAACTGGGCCCTAAAGATGAAAGCCACGAAGGCCTTTCTATAGTTGGGGTTACGTAACGGTGTCTATCTGGGGACGCCAAACCCCATAGCATAAGATTGACAAAGTTAGAAAACCTAACTTATTACTTGAAACACTGTTTAAACCTATAAAGTATTGCCATATGAATCATTCGATAAATATCATAATATAAAACAAGATCAGAGATTTGGGTAAACATTTCGATAAACATCGAAAAATAAAAGAGAGAATTTGCGCGGTAGCCCAACTTTAAGCAGCAACGGAGAAAGTAAAGAAAGCCTCTAGCGACCTAAATTGAAAAATGTGCTCGGGTTAAGAGAGCCATAAATCAAGGAGTAATATGGTAATGCAGAGCGGTGCCGCGCTTTAGTGGAGATCTAAGACGCTTTTTTAATGGGAGCAGAATTGAAGGATTTCTGAAGACAAGGCAACAACTTCAGAGACGAGGGAAGCGACGGCATCACAGCACATTTCGGCAGTAAAACTCATTTTGGTACCGAAGAACTATGAAGAAAATTTCAGGGACGTTATTTGAGTAATGCAGAGGTGAAAAGACTTTGATAAAGTGACAGACCATTTAGTTAACACTGTTGAAACTATCAACATACTACCCGCTAGGCTATACTGATAAAAAGTGCAATATTCACGTAACTTTTTTGATTGGAGTCTTTTTCAATCCATACGCAATGACATCATTTGGATATGGTCAATTCCTAGAAAAAATGATTGAAAGAGGACGAGGGTAAGCGTTTTCAAAATCGAATGTTTGACGAAATTACTCCCCCACACTCGAAACACCTAAGTGAGCAAAAATCAAAACTCATTATTACTCGGGAATAAGTTGGATGAAAATCGTCCGTATGCGTAAGAACAGTTTTTTAATGCGGCTTACTCTTTCAAACAGAAGAGCAGTAGACTTACGCTTCCTTGACATGGCCTCCTAAGCTCTTAGTGAATCTTAATTGCAACTGAAAATTTGGCCAAGGATAGAAGGAATCAACTCAAACATGTTTTTCATCAATAGCGTCAGTTAAATTAAGGCTGTTTTTACACCTTATTGGGTGAATCTATGGACAGTTTCCAAACATTCATTAACTGGTTCGTGCCGGTATTTTGACTGTCGACTATTTTGTTAATTACGCTTCTTCTCACCTCATACTGGTTTGATTATCGAGTTTTTAGTGTCCTAGAGGTACCGACGAATTTCATCAATCAGAGAAGTTTCCTTGAATTGACTAATCACTGTTTTGGTGAGTATTCTACTAACCTCTATCGTTCTTTAGCTCTAAATCCCCAGGTGATGTTAATTCTTTCCATGCTGTTCGACAATAAATTTTCTCTCCACTTCGACAGCACAGAAGTTAAGGACGAAATGTATCCCTAAAAATTGATTTTGTTTCTGGCATATTACCCCCTCATAAATTTTAACGACATTAGCCTCAGTTTTGGTGTAAAGTATATTCAAAGCTAGCGACACAACTCATGAAGCTCTATTATTGGTTTGACAAGTCAATATTAGATTACGCTTGATAATCTGGCCTTTGCAGCCAGCTCGCATGTCAGACAACCGCAGCCCGAGATCATGATCTCGCTTCAAAATGCTCGAAATCGACAAATATCGTGCCAATAACAAGTCAGTTATGAAACTTCGACGAGGCAAAAATTTCCAAGAACAGGTATTAACTTTTCAGTCCCCCCCACAACCTGCCCACAAATTCAAACAGTCCATTTCGCGAGCACGAAAATGAACATTCCTAGCCAAATTTATATTTTCGTATGAAGGCCAGAAGCAAAACCTGGTACAGTTTGATTTTATTGTAAAAAGTATACGAGAAATAAGAGCCAAAACTATTGTGAAAAACAAATTGTACAAGTATATAAAAAGTTTGCAGATCAGTGGAAGAATGTACTTTCTCTTGATTTTCTCGAAAAGAATAAAGAATAATTTTTTCTCAACCGAAATATATCATTACCCCATCAAGAGAATGCAACGAACAATCAGCTAGTACCATGGAAACGGCTAAAATATGATTGAAATACGAACACGATAGAAGAAATTTACAAGTAAACCTTCAAGCCACGAGAAAGATTTAGAAGTTTACGATAAAAAGGAGTGGAAGTGCAGGTTCGCACCATTTCTTTCAAATAAAAAGGCTTTTGAAGCTGCCACAAATGAGCTGTTATAAATGGAAGAAAATAATTCGAAACACAAGCTTTCATATTTCTTGAACAAAGGCATGAATTATACACCGTTTCGAAATAATTTACTAACGTATTACCAAAATAATAAAAAGTGTACGCTTGTGCTACCATTTGTATTGCTCTTCCAGATATTTTTCCATGCTGTTGCTAATTTTCATATTGAAATAGTAAGTTCAAGTGTAATTTCTGCCGAAATCAGTGACTACGATCCCTCACTGCAGTTATGGCAAAAACTAAACGGACGAGAAGTGCGCCGGAATGGACACTTTCGCGCAACTTTTAGGTTTTTAAAAAAAATTCAGGTAACACTTATGAAACTATTTAAAGAAAGAGCAGTAAAACTTTATCTTGACGCAATGATTTTCTGGGGCTTCGAGCTAAGAATAAAGAAAATGATAAAATTTACTCACTGTGATCTTCGATAGCTCATCATCAATTAAAATCAGCGATAACAATAGAAGTTGAAAGCAAATTGAAAGTCAATCTAGAACGTGTCCAATTTTGCAGCAATATTCGGGAAATGACACGGGCATTTTTTCAGAACTCGGCCCCCGGAAGTTGGTCGTTAATTACAAGACTTGAGAGGAAAGGCCCGTGAGGCAAGACCGATGGACCCTCGAGCACAATTCGCAGAAATCAATGGCGAGGAAGATCTGAGTTTCAAGACTGGAAGATTCCGAAGCTGCACCGTTCAATTGCAGAGAAATGAGATCCTCAAGCCGATTTTGCCTCGAAGCGAAGTGAACTTAAGCAGAAGTTGTGTGACGTGAAACCTCACAGCCCTGGACTAACTTTACAATGGAGATAGGTGATTTCCTCCGGTAATGAAATATCCTGAGAAAACATCAGCATTATTCGACGACTTTCGTTAATTCCGTAGTAAGTTTAGATCGAGAAACGAGAGCTCCCTCCAGACCTGCGACAATCTGTAGGAATGCCAAAGAGCTCAACGCGGTCGAGGGAACAAACACAGCGGTGAAACATCTCGGACCACTGAACAGTAGCGCGTCTATTGAAACTTAAAATTGCATTTCACAGAGTCGGTAAATAAATTGGAAAGGGATCAAATACACACGCTGCAGTACAACGCAGTGTGATCCTGAATTTAAATGAAATAGCGAACTTGACACGTGGATCATCAATGTAAGCAATTAGAATAGTTTTCTTTAGAAAGAAGTCTGATGCCCTGTGAGCAATGGAACACTAGAAGGCGCTGCAGTGCAATTGACCTCAAGTTCAATTCTGTTTACAGCCTCTGTATAATTTATTATTCATGACCGGACAGTTAGAAAGTGCTCATAAAATTCAAAGGTTTGCATAATTTGGCTCACGAAAGCGATTACGACAACATCCCAGCGTAGACTGCTAAGTGGTGCTGTACCCCTAGTAGACTGCACAGCAGTGCTGTACTACCAAGTTGACTGTTAAGCTCTAAAGTACCCCCAAGTAGATTGCTAAGCGATGCAGTACTTCTAAGCAGACTGTTAAGCGATGAAGTACTTCTAAGTAGACTGCTAAGCGGTCAAGTACCCCAAGGTAGATTGCAAAGCGGAGCGTAACAGTCCCCCTGAGCGGAGCGTAAAGTGGTGTGAAAACGAACCACAACAAGAAGACATGGTGTAGCAGAAAACGAACCACAACAAAAAGACATGGTGTAGCAGGAAACGAACCACAACAAAAAGACATGGTGTAGCAGAAAACGAACCACAACAAGAAGACATGGTGTAGCAGAAATAAACCACAAGAAGACATGGTGTAGCAGAAACAAACCACAACAAGATAACATGGTGTAGCAGAAACAAACCACAACAAGAAGACATGGTGTAGCAGAAACAAACCACAACAAGAAGACATGGTGTAGCAGAAACAAACCACAACAAGAAGACATGGTGTAGCAGAAACAAACCACAACAAGAAGACATGGTGTAGCAGAAACAAACCACAACAAGAAGACATGGTGTAGCAGAAACAAACCACAACAAGAAGACATGGTGTAGCAGAAACAAACCACAACAAGAAGACATGGTGTAGCAGAAACAAACCACAACAAGAAGACATGGTGTAGCAGAAACAAACCACAACAAGAAGACATGGTGTAGCAGAAACAAACCACAACAAGAAGACATGGTGTAGCAGAAACAAACCACAACAAGAAGACATGGTGTAGCAGAAACAAACCACAACAAGAAGACATGGTGTAGCAGAAACAAACCACAACAAGAAGACATGGTGTAGCAGAAACAAACCACAACAAGAAGACATGGTGTAGCAGAAACAAACCACAACAAGAAGACATGGTGTAGCAGAAACAAACCACAACAAGAAGACATGGTTTAACATACAAGCTTTAAACTGAACTGCTGCAGTCGTTGCAGTGATGAATATGCAATACAGAAAGCTGTAACTTTTTGCAGCAGCCGCTAACTCGACTGCAACGAGTAGTGGAGGGCTGACGACTGTAACGTTGTGCTGGCACAGCACAATGGAGTGTAACGAAGGATGGCAAGTGTAATCAAGACTCTTGGTTATAGGATCTTGTACGAAATATTCATTAGAAGAGTAATCAAAAGCAATCGAAAGCGGTCTATTAGTGGTAAACGGCGGATAACACAGTGTAACAGTACTATGCGCAAATGTAACGTTGGATAACAGCGATGCACAACACTGACATGTAGCAGGAGTAAAATAAAATGTAACGTTGTGTAGCAGCAGTCAACCAGATTGTAACAATGTGTAGCCGTAGTAAACTAGAGTGAAACTTATAGCAGCAGTATACAGAACTATAAAGTTGTGTAACAGCCTCGTATCGATCAGCAGCAGCTGATGTCAGGCAGCTGTGTTGCTCAGGCAGCTGTGTTGCGCCTGTGTCGGTGCAGAGGCACCAGACACAGTCATGAATTTTGTGGGCATCAGCACCCGCAGAAATCGATGGAATATTCAACTAAGCTGCAGTGCACCCCAGCACGCGGATTCGCTCACCCCTAAATGTGTGGTGCAGCACTATTGTTCGCATGCCATTCATACAATCGTGAGACCGTGCAAGCTCCTGAGAGCAATAATTACGAGAAATCAAAATACGACGCAGACATCCTTTCGTGGCCGAATTTCAAAAAGAAGTCAATCAAAGGAACACTCAATAAAACGACTACAAAGGACACGTACTAGCATGGCTCTTCAGTGATTTCGGTCTGATTTAGTGGGTATGTCATTTCAATCAAAACTTTGTTAATCAATTAATTGTTTAAGGTCGTTTTTGTACTAGGGTCGCCACCTAGGAGCAAATGTAGACCCCGCTCGTGCTAGCGAGGTTCTTTACCCATATGTTAAGTTAAAGAATAATAAGACACTTTATTTAACTAAAAAATTACGAGGAATGAGTTTGCAGGCATTAGAAATCAAAATGAATACTGGTTCAAGAGTGAAGCACATCTGATTTGGAAAACTACTGCACATCCGATGGAAGAGTGGTTTTATGATTACGAAGGTGATTATATTATCACAGTTCGAATTACTCGTTTGTAAGACGGAGAAATATTTAACACTTTATACGTTGATCAACTGAGCCTCAAGAGAAACGTACAAAACGCGTTGCAGAGTCTCACTAAAGCCTAAATGATCACTATTTGAAAATTTCTAAAGACATCAGTCATCATTTTCACCAACTTTCTCTTTCAAACCTACAGGAATCATCGTATATGTAGATAAGGCGACTCGTAGTTCACAGCTAGAGCTGAACACTGCAGACTCTTGCAAGTCTTGCTGTGCATCAAATACGATTGCTATGAAAATAGCATCATGTTGAGGCCCAATCTTACGTGCGGAGAGCCCCTCATCGACTAAGCCCTTGTTCTTGGGGCGGCTGATATATTCATTAGCGCTAATAATTACAGGACGTTGAAAACTGAACACGATACTACGGATGCGTTTGAATGTGACCGGTAGGTCACACGCATGGTAAATCAGCCATTAATCGAAAACCTCGAAGTTAATACATTGAAAAGATGGAGAGAGCATTGCGGGCACTACCTCGCTTCGCGACCGTCAGAACAGCACTGAACGCCCCTCACTGGTGTTCTTGTTTATGGTGAGAAATATTATACTTCATTTCTGCGTTCCTGTCAGATATTGAACGTCGAAAAGATCAATGAAAACATTTAAAAAACACAGTTGCGCACTTATGAAATATTTCAATGAACACTGAAATGCTCTTATTAAACTCCGTAGACTTAAAACCTATTCACCTCATGATCATGGATGCAGTATTGTCTCTGGAACACATTCGCCACATTCAACCAGAGACTTTGCTGCGCTCTCTAAACAAAGCATAAATTCTTCAAAGTGACGTCTAAAAAGCGGCAAATCTGGCAAAACCCCAAGGCTGAGAGAGGAAGGAAGGAGCACAGCGATCGATATGCGCTCGTCAAAGGTGCAGCCCTTGGACCGTTTTAGTGCAGTTTGCCTCTCTAAAATGCAATATTGAATTGATATTTAAATCAAATCAAGTGCATGGAGAACATTTGAATGAAGTTAAATCATGTGCTTTAATTTCGTTACCGATCAAACGAAACTCTGGAGTAGGACTCACACAAGGTAGCAGCGTTGATTGACATCATCTAACACAAAAGCGCTAGGTTCGTTCTCGTAACCGTATCGAGAGACCAAAATGAAACGTATCAACCCTTGAAATTCCCAAGGAATTCGTGAAAAATTGTTCAATCTTCCAGTAATGCACCACAGATACTAACATTCACTTGGAAACAAAAGAAGCAAAAGAAGGTATCGAGTTAACAAGACCTAGCATGGCACAAATTGAACAGATGCTATTTACAGACCATGGGAGGCAGGGGTCTCGGCAGGGTTCCTGCGGCCTCTACTTTACTCACCCCTCCATCTAAGAACTTGGATGGAAGAGAAAAATTAACGGAACTTTCTTGCGTCCTTGTGCCGAAAATTTCAATCATATATTTTATTTGTTCCTGAACATTCTAGACCTGACAATTGCCTGTATAAGATGTTTTAATATAACACGACCTTCCCACACCAGATATGTTTTTTACTCGAGAAACAAGGGTATGCAAGTTGTAATAAGAAAAAACATTACTGGATTTTACAAATCGGAAGAGGTGTATGTATATAGAATACTATCATATAAAATGAGGAGAAGAACTTGGCAGCATGAAAACGAACACACAATCATTGCATGTTGCAACATTAAAAAAGAAAGACATGAACAAGCCAAGCTAGTCGAAAAATTGGCTACTCGCTCTGCACACTAAAACAGTAATAGCTAACTTCAACGGAAATTAAATGTACGTACAGTTCAAGCATCACGTTAATGATTAATATATTTTACAGCTACACCGAATATCAAATAGGTTCAAGAATACACCCAAAAAACCCAAGACGGATTAGCGTGAGAATTGATACACCGATATTAAGAACACCCAATAATTATAAAACATTATTAATAAACTTTTGTTACGTTGCCTGTTAGATGTAGTGAAAGTAATACAGATGAATGAAAATTTTAAAAATCATGCATATTTGTCATTACCCTAAACTGAAAAGTTTTTGTAAAAGGAACAATTTAAGCTATTGCAGTGTATATCTAATTTTATATTTTTCAGAATGAACTAACATTGGTAGAACAAAAGAATTCCATAAATACTGCATCTCGGTTGGGTGTCCGTAACTTGACTCTGGAAGTCTTCATCGCAAGTAAGGTAATAAAAATAACATCAATATTTTAATAACATAGTCAAGACCTTCATTACCTAGGTATTCTGTGAAGCCGCTCTCAGCAACGCACTAGCATACAAGCGTTTTAGAGAGACGAATGTAGTATTTACTCTATATTAAATACAGAATGAAGTCAAAAAGAAAAAGGATCAAAACCAAAACATTTTTCAGCAATTAAAATGCTAATTCCTTTCGATTTTCAGATGAAGCGTAACTACATCAAAGACGATACTATCATATATGTCACATATCATAATCCATCACTGAACTGATCATAAAAAGTAAATATTCTTGTAAGATTGGGAAAAACAGCTTTTCGCCATTGCTTTCTCATACAGTTTAACATTCTGGAAACAGATTAAAACATTTCAATCGCAGAAGATTTTACGTACCAATTTTCAAGGAGAAACATACTGCTTATCGTTCATCGGAACCTGGGTAACGCCTCATGTTACAGACAACTTGATTGAATTAATATTTGCACAGCAGAAGTTGTTCAGAAAGTACGCAGAGGGGAAAATAAAACAGCGTCACACGAGACCATCAAATTCGTTCTACCATGCACAGAAGAGTTAAGCTCGATACCATGCCCATCATAGAGTGGTAAAAGAGGAGAGAATCAGTATCCCGAACCAGATGTTAATTTGTAAACCAGCATTCACTCCAGCAGATAGATGCAGACTCACTCAGCGTGAAGCGAACCACGACAATCCTTGCTCAAAAGTGTTCCATTTTTTTCCGAGCAGTTAGTGACAGAACTCTCTTCAGAGGGCGAAACCTTCGTTTTATTTCTGGCAAAAGTAAGCTGGGTTGAAACACTTCCTTTTTTCTTGCAGGTATTAGTTCTCGGAGGTTGTGAAAGCTTGCATTGGGGTCGAGTTGGTGTAGAACTTTGACTATCTCGTGCTTTTTCAGAATTTTGATTAGTCACACTAGATGACGCCGGTTTTTTCAAAGGATTCTTGATTATGGATGAAGTATTTTTCTTGGAGACGACAGAGTCCTTCGCTTCCAGTTTTAGATTTCTTATCTTTGAGGTCCCATTTTTTCCTAGCAGGGATTTAGTTGTCTCTGACTCCGGCTTACATGAATCAGTCTGCCGTTTCAGCTTCAGAGACGCTCCTGGTAACTGAGACACGAATGACGGCACCACTATTTTAGAAAATCGTAACGATCTGCGACTGTCTTTTACAGCTCGGACATTATTTTGGTCGGTGTGGCGGGTCAAATCAAAACTGACAGTGTTTCTTTTTTCAACTTTGGCAGAACATGTGCTACGTAAAGGCTCTATAGCTTCAAGATTCTCAGACGAATCATTAACAGAATCGTAATCGTGATCTTCTTTTTCTGTACCAGTTTTATCACTTAAGCATTCACTACCAGGAGACTCTAGATCTATATTGATTTGAGAGTTTCTTTGACCTTCATCGTAAATTTGTTTTATGGTTGCTTCTAGTTCCCCAACAACAGCTTCCAACTCTTCCAAGTCTTCGTGAGTGTGACTAGAAACGATATCATGGCTGAAAATTTGGCCATTGATGTAACTGACCCCGGCGGGTTTTTTAGGGAGAGTTGGTTCACTTTCCAGGTCACCAAAATCGCTAACATCTCCGTCGCAAGCTCCAATGATGTCATCCATTCCTACGCGGTGCTCCGAGGATGCAACAGAAGATGACATATCAACGGAAGAATACGAAGGTAAACTTGACAACGAGTTTAGATAAGACAAAGAAGTAGGTAAATCATGTATATCGAGTGTCGGAGGCAGAGATATAGGGGGACTCAATGTCGTAAACGATGGAATTTCACGGTTTCTTGCTAAATCATTCTTCAGCTCTAGCATTCCAGGCACGGACCTTATTAGGTTCTTGGTTGAAGGCATGTTCCCATCACCGTCGAAGGCTGACGTGGAGAAGAGGCTATCAGATTGCGACATGTAAGTCGTCATGTCTTTCGCTGCAGTCTCAGCGGCGTGAAGAGCTGGTTCGTCAACGCATTTCCCTTGAACAGATTCGAGATGCTTCGTGGAGACGATCGACTCCTCCACTTCAGTGGTGAGATGAATTTTGTCTTCCAGAATTTGAATCGATGATTGATCAATAGAAGGGTTACTTTGAAGAGACGACGAGGATGAACTTTTAAAAACAAAAACGTAGAACAATCATTAAAAAATGGAATAGAAAGCAATCCTCATGATGAGCTGAAGATATTCAAGCAATAAGAAGTAGCAGTAGTAGTAGTAGTAGTGGTGGTTACGCACGAAACATTTTCCTATGAAAACATTCTGAGAGGAGTGTTAAATTATTTAAAATGCTGAAAATAAAATGTTATTTGAGGCCAGGAGGATCCAGGAGACCATTTGAAACCTCATTATTAATGAAAAGCAACGAAAGTTGACCACCTGGAATATCGAATTTACTGTTGTGAAATAAACCTATGATAAGGGCGTCCCACACCTTCTCTTGTTTTTGAACTATCATGACTCATTGCATGTGGCTAAACCAATCAATATCTCATCCATTTTCTTCCGTTGCAGTAGAAAATTTTAGAGAAAATGTAGCTTTACGGCAGTGACTCATTATATTTGACCTTTGTAGATATCCGGATATTTAACCATGCTCTAATTAGGCAATTGTTTCTTCCGACAGATATAAATGGCGCTTCTTCACCATGACATTTTTCAAAAAATAGGAAGAGAGTATAGAAAACGGCATATCAGGTAAATCTGAAATGACGACAGTGTGTATCGAATGGAATGAGGCAGCTACTGAATGAGAGACAACATCACTCGGAGGAAGCACGCTGCCCAAAGAAGCCAAGCGGACCTCTCTACTGCTAAAAATTGGGCCCTGCAACGAAGCAAAAGAGATGCAAGCCAATTCGCTATGCAGTGAATAGCAAAATATGAGGAATACCGAAAGCTTAAATGCTAAACTTTGGTGAAGGTGGAGCATCACAAGACAAGCCAAACCACACTGACACAGATGCAGTAAGTGCAAATAAAAAATTCCTTCGTTACCATAAAAAAACATATTTTCCTGAGCTTTTAATCAACACATCGTATTCCATATTTCAATATCTATCGAACCTGAGTGAATTCAATGACAATAAGAGAAATGGAACTATTTCACTCTCGTTTCAAGTTTGCCTTGAAGATGAAAGAAACCAAAAGCTGGTAATTTCTACCCTTGTTGCTCCCAACGAAGCGAACACTGCTACCCAGTATCTCCATGAACCGGAACGGGCTACAGAGTCGCTCTCGAGGCACACATAAGAGCTCGGGCACGCAACTCACCTGTCGTCGTGCATGTATTGCTGAACTTTGCTCATGCTTTCTTGGACTTGTCTGATGCCTTCCTTGAAGCGTTGGTTGATCTTGTGAGCATAGAGAGAGGCGCCGCCCTCGCTCAGGTAGCCGTCCAGATCGCACTGCATCGGCACGTCTCCGCCGCCCTTTCCGTGCATCGGGCGTAGCACATCGCCGTCCGAGAGATAGCCTGCGGGTACAGCAGTTTAGAAAATCAAATTTTGTAACTATTACTGAATTTATAGGTAATTAGGATAGATGAGTAGAATTAATGAAAGGAGATGCTTTTAATAATACGTGCCCTGAAGATTTGAAGCCTGAGTACTGTTTAGAACTTCCATTCCCAGTCATTTAGGACAGGGTGTCTAAGGTATGCAATAAATGAGTTATTGGTAGAAAACCTGAAGGAAGTATTGCGTGCATAATAATATTGACATCGAGTCCTTTCGAAATTAGTATTAGCTGCCGAGTATGAGCACTAATAATATTTTTCCAAATACGTAGCAGGAACCTATGGTGTATAACTAGCATGCCGCTTTTGTCAGACAATTAGAATGTTTGCCATGTCTCACCGTTCGCGATATCGATGGCTTCAAGATCACTGTAGTTGGCCGGCATGCGAGAGGGTTGCCGCATCATCACCAGAGGGGCGTGGGCACCAGCATGCAGCTGCTGAGGGTGCTGCTGCAGGGGCGACTGTGGAGACTGCAGCCCGATTTGTGCACGCCTGGGGTGGTGGGGAGACATTCGCATCCCCTTCTGCGGTACTGTGTTGTTCGGCTCCTGCATCCCTGTGAAGTCAAGTCCGTAGTGATCGTGAGTCTTTATTAAAACTAGAGGAACTTGATGAAATGGACGCGGAAGTATTGTGCGCGAAATATTTTACAGGAACGCATTGCAAACTCGATTGGAATTCTAATAACAATCTAATTACGGACGTAAGGATTAATGAATTCCATAGCACCTCTCAAGTCTTACTTTTTTGATTGGGTATAGACATTCGTTCTTCCGTATGTGCCTCGCATTATCTATGAATTATAAACACCCCCAGCGTTATTCAACATACACGAGAGATGTACCGATTTCAATTTAAAAAGGACTCAAATGAATATTGCTGACAACTAACTCGAAAAATTATGAGATGAGAGTCTATGAATTCCAGTCCTAATATAGTCGGCAAAGAGGCTATCAACCATTTACACCTTCAAAAGCAGGCCGTCAAACCCATTTGAAAATCGATATTTCGACTTCTATTAAACTTTTTCCAAACTTCAAATTCTTTTGTGCAGAATCGAAGAAGTTATCACTCCTAATTGCTTAAGGGCGAAAAAGATAAGAATTGCAGGATAAAACGCATAAATGGTGGCCATTATCCACAATTAAATTATTCACCCGTATTTTCGCACTGACCCATCGATGATAACAGTCACGTATTATTAGTTTCAGTTCTTTCACTCGTGGCTCGAAACTGCCCCATCGATGATAGCGGTCACGCATTATTAGTTTTAGTTCTTTCACCCGAGGCTCGGGACTGCCCCATTGATGAAAGCAGTCACGTATTATTAGCTTTAGTTCTTCCACCCGAGGCTCGAAACTGCCCCATCGATGATAGCAGTCACACATTATTAGTTTTAGTTCTTTCACCCGAGGCTCGGGACTGACCCATCGATGATAGCAGTCACGTATTATTAGTTTCAGTTCTTTCACCCGTGCCTCGGGACTGCCCCATCGATGATAGCAGTCACGTATTGTTTTAGTTCTTTCACCCGTAGTTTCGCACTGACCCATCGATGATAGCAGTCACGCATCATTAGTTTTAGTTCTTTCACCCGCGGCTCAAGACTGACCCATTTTGTAGTGGCTGTGGAGGCTGGCGATGCCGCGCATGTACTGTGCGGGGCGCATCAGAGGCTGCATCGGCTTGATGCTGCTTAGCACAGCAGAGTCATCTCCGTCTTCCGCCTCGAACACTTCTACGTCTCTCTGAACAACGAAAAACATTTCAAAACCTGTGCACCATCAATTTTACATTTGTGACTATACAGTTTTAAAATATTTTTGCATTGAACGCCTTTCTATCAACTCGAAGAATGATGCATATTTCTTGAGTTTTTTGGAAAATGTCAATTAGCTGAATAAAATTTCAGCAACGGGCATACTTACAGTCGGGATAAAATATATCTATTTTTCCATATCGCTTTTTTCATTATAGATTTTACATAGATTAATAAAATGTGCTTCAAAATACACGAGTCTTTTAATATAAATGAGTCTTCAGTTGAGGAGAAAAAGATCTTGCATAAAATAACTATGGAGAATAGAGCAATTGAATCGAGTAGCCAGTTCATTTTACGATGTAAGAATATGAGCCCGGTGGCAGAATAAACAACTCCAAACTTAGTTGACACCACACTTTCAGAAAACACAAAATTGCATTTTATAAACAAATATCACACAATATCCAAATTATTAGAACTAGATCTGACAGTGCTCCACACTCACATGTTTATTGATTATTTTGACGTCTAGGTCATCTTCTGAACTGGTCGGTCTATAAATAACTGAAGATCCAGATGAATTTGAATTGATAGAATGACAGCTATTCTGAGAAGCTTCACTTAACGTGGATGCTGATTCACTTGCAGTGACTTGGTTCCCGTTTCCATAGCAAGAATTGGTGCCATTAGCATTAGGGACACTTGAACCAATGGCAGTATTACCGTTCGGTAGAACAGAATGAGACTCCCTAGCTGGCATAGGACTGACCATGGCAACTGTAACACCACTGTCACTCCTGCCAATTTGTTTTTGCCGGGTCAATGAGCCTTTCATGTCCTTAGAATCAAACGCTTGGTGCTGCGCGCTTTTATCACTATTAACATGTGAAGGAGCATTTCGAGTTTTAGGAGTTGCGACTCCGGAAGTCGGCAGTCGGCCGTTTTTTTCTTTGTGAGAAGATTGAGTGGCACTTATGGTTGATTTCGCTGTGCCTTTAACAGCAGCAGTCGGCTTTGGGATGCCAGTACCAGGAGCTAAAGGGCTGCCAGGAGTAGCAGCTTGAGGAATGCCAGTTTGGACCATAGTGGAAGAACTTGGATAATTAGAGGAAGAAGCTTGTACACTTTTGGCGGGAGTCAAAGAGGCAACTTTAGAGATCTTCGACTGCTGCTCCTGAAGAGGTGCTAAACATTGTTCTTTGGAGGACGAGCTATGGAGGTCGAGTGTCAATTTGGATGCATTTCTACCATCTCTTCCATCTTTTTCTCGTTCTCTGGAATCTTTTTCGCGCTCTCTTCTATTGGCAGAACGAGGAGATCCTCTGCCTGGGTCTCTCTCTTCACTGCGTCTACCCGATCTCGGCGACTCTTTGCTGTCCTTACTGCCTCTGGAAAATCTGGACCTGAAACAATGTAAAGGAAACTTAGGAGTTACTAGTAACGGAAGTATTCAAGTCAGATGCGAGAGATGTAGAAACTTTGCAAATCTATTGTTTTTATCATTTATATGAAAGAACAAGTGCAGACAACATCAGCTATAAAAAGTTTTTCAACTACTTCATCTCCGATATCAGTTTTAACTCGTCAATATTAAACTGTAATACCATGTAACCAAATTTTACTCGTAACTTATTCATGGGTTAAAATCATAGTTTCCATTTATTAGTAACTAACCAAAATCAGAAAAGCACTTGAACTTTGCTTTTGAGGTCTGACCAATGAACTTTCAAATGTCTATCTTCAATACAACACCATTAACGAAATCTAATATAAGTATAACACAAAAACAAAGTTTCATAGGAATAACGAACATTTGCTATTGATTCACGACAGTAGGAGCTAAGAAGTAACACTTAAATACCCGGGAACAAAAATCATGCTTCATAAACCTATCGACATGGTGTCGTCAAGGCAGTGGTTGCAGGTTGCATCATTAGACCTACGCTGGAGGAGCAAGCCGTGCGGGCGGGCGTTGTTGTTTTGACGTCTACAGAGCACTAGGCTGCCTGCATTGGCAGGGTGCGAGTGCCGGCCACAGACGTGTTTAGACTCCGACATGAGAAATAGGTGCACTGGTGCAGCGTCAACCGTTGTTTGACTTGTAAGGTCACGTGCCCAGATACAGGCCCCGTTTGTGAGAGTGAACTCTTGCCTCATAGTCCAGGCTTTAAGTCCATCAATAAATAATGAAGTGCAGTAATGGAGTTTCGTTAATTAATGAGCATAATGCATCACTAAGGCTTGCTGCAGTACTGTAAGCTAGGTATCACGATAAAAAACCCGTTTTAGTACTTTTACTATGCACTTAGATTCAAACTTCTCAACTACGCATCTACATTTTGGCATGCAAACATCCACAATTGCTCAGGCAAAACCGCAACGTAGCTCAAGCTCCTTCAGAAATAAATACATAAACACTCCTCAATTACAACGAGGACATTGTTGCATTACAAGAAGAACGATTCAGTCTTCTAAGAGTTATTTACTCTGGATATTTTGCAGGCCCTGTTGGGCACTAAAGTTACCATCCACAAGGGCCTCGGTGGATCAGTACTCTCTACAGCTAGGTGATTTTCATCAAGCAATGCATTAATATAGAAATTATTAAATTTAATTTTTGTGTTAATATTTACAGAATAACCGAAAAGTATTTCGTATCGACTTAGAGGTAACAAACTGTTCAGAATTGTATCAGGAGGCTAAGCAACAAGGGAGTGGTCAACGCACAGGCTGGGAGTAACATTCTGCACGGCACTGCTTGGTATAAAACTAAGCCGACTGCAGCCTCCTGCGATTCCTAACAGATAATAGTCTTGCTTCGCACCTACAATGATCACTATCGTACTATGACATGAAATAACTACAGTACTCAGATCATGCATTTGAGTACTAGAATACAAACCTTATGCTCCTCTGCTGCTGCTGTTGCTGCGCCGGGCTGCTGATGTGAGTCTGGTCGCTGCTGCTGCTGCTGCTCAGCGTACTCACGGGGACGCTGCTCGGATACAAAGAAATTACATTAAATTAAAATGAAAAACATTATAGATAATAAAAGGATGTATGCTGGACTTTGGACAGCTCAAAGTGGAAATGGTAATACGGTTTGATTATGAAATATGATGCGATTGACGTGTAAAATGAGCAGTAATGACTATATAATTGATAGTGGGACATCGTAAGGTTAAACGGTGGAGTCTTTAAAATCGTAATATAAATTAAAAAAAATAGTCGAGAAATATAGTACGAGTCATACCACGAAGTAAAACAAAACGACGAAATACACGATATATCTACATAATGAGAAAGCAGTAACCCATCAGATGAGTTAAACAACGAAGACGAACTTCGGAGAAGATGGGCGCTAGAGGCGGTTACAACTACCGAGTAACAGCTGCGATCAAGGCACATTCAACTTCGCCATCTTCGGAAAACAGAATTCAAAACAAAGCGTGAGCAGCATCGCAGATTTCAAGAAAGTGTTATGAAAAAGCACAAGCAAACTGTAACTGACGGTTACTCGAGGCTGAGACAGTGCGCGAGTCAGCCGTGGTGGTTACGTCATGGCGACGACCGCTGCTGCATTTAAAGCACATGAAAGTGGCCTAAAAAACGAGTGGAGCAACTTGAAGTTGACAGGAGAGGTTCAGCAAGAAAATTCATTAGTAAGTATCAAAAAGTTCAATAAATTTTTAAAATACATCCTTCCCAATGTCCACGTGCGTCAGAAAACAAAGATCACCCAATACACACTACACTTGAGCTCGTGATTATGAACCACGCATTATATGATTAAAGATTGAATTTATGTTTCCATTTCATGGAAACGTGAGAGACGCAAATCATAAAAACACATCGATAAAACCATTTCAAAATACGAAGAATAAATACTAGGGAAATATGTCCATTCAGTACATTTAAAAATACAACAGAACAATTTCGTGTGATGTAAAAAAGTTATTGGAAAACTGACGTGATATCGGTAACATGCATGCGAAATCAAGGACTCCTACGTGAGACTGAAACAAGACGACACTATTCGGTGTCACGAGAAGGATGAAATATTGTACTGCGATACTGAAATGGTAACGTGAACCGAGAGAGCTTTGATATTAAGCAGATTAGATTATTAGAATATTAGTTTCAAGCTCCCTGTCCACAAGAAATCTGATCCAGAGAGAGCGGAAAGAAGATTTGAAAGATTTCCGAAGAGTTCGTGTGGACTATAGGAAATGTGGAATCTATGCACAGGCATGTTCCCACACATTGTTCCCTGTGCACAGAAACACCAAGTTAATAAGGGTGAGGAAGAAAAGGTTATGTGAAGAAGGCATGAATATTGAACGAAGAAGCAAGAAAAGTCACGAAAGATAGAAGTCCCAGAGGTCTAGCTAGAGCTGAAGTAAACTAACGGTACCCCATGGGGACGCGAATCCGTCACGATAGGCAAACCTAACTATCCTAACCCTATTGCCTACGGCTTATCGTATGCCCACTGCGAGGCTTCGATAATTAATGAGCAAAGACGTATGTATAACTACAGTAAAATAGGAAACAGTGCTGTCAAAGTAAACGTAGCTGAGGCCACCGATAAAATAGTCTTCAAAATTGATGAAGCTCACAAAAACTAGCAGAACAGAAACATGTACATGTACTCTAAAACTTAACAATAGCGAAAGGAAAACACTGATGGATAAAGAATCAACTCAGTCTTTTGCTTTTGGCAGAATATCTGTAATTATCTAAAATAACTTTTTCCAATAATTTGTAATTAAATAATTTCATAATTTCTTTGATTGGGAGGCGGAAACGTTAGCCTGGGATGTACATACGAGTTTACGTATCACAGGCCCTGGTAGGTCAAAATGGCACAGGGCTTGCATAGACGTTCATGACAGAAAATGTAATTGGAAACAGTCCGTTCAAGAGAGTCGACGCGAGCTTCGCTCTCGAGCTGGTGAGCGACTTGCGAAATCGTCTTCATCATTTGCTCGTTCTGCGCTCGAGGGACTAAACTAAGAAATGCCATTTTTCATGAGGGTAACCTTCACTGTACAGGCAGCAACACTGATTTTAGAGTCAGCAAACATGGAAGAGCCATCGGAAAATCGTGCGCTTATACTTCACTTACACAATTTCACCAATAAACAACTGATGAACAGCAGGAAGTAAAACTGAAGTACAAAGTAGATTAACAAAATGAAGCGGCAACTTCAGATGAGACTACAAGGATCACAAGGTAAGAACCACGACTCTGAGCACCGTTATGCGATAGAATATAGCGTGACGGAAGAAACCTAGCACTGATGGAAGGGAGCAGCCTCGATTGATGACGTCGAAGGAAAGGTCACAATCACATGAACTCAGCAGAAAGAGGTCAGCACAATCTGCAGCGGCCTAACGCAAACGCGCGCAGAAGCCTGTAGGAACGCGAGCGTAGTTGAAAACTGTAGCAGTGCTAGAGCGAGTTTTTAATTCAAAATGAGCAGTAAGTTCAACGAGTAAGTAAGGTCAAGGAGTAAGTTCAAATCATTAACTACGCATTCAACACATAGAACAGGTATTAAGATAATTTCCTTTCACGAAAAAAAAGAAGTATGTAGAGTTTCAATTATTAAGAAGAAATAAATATAGGCCCAAAAAAGTTGGTGTTAAACTTGAATGAGCCAATCGATCAAAATAATGGATCAAACCACATCGCAAGGATTTCCACTTTCTCAAAAACAAATGACGAACCTTCAAAACAATGGCAGTAAAATATTGCAAACCGAGGTACTACAATCTTAGACTACAATGGAACGAAAACCTGGACACTGAGTCGAGCGCACGAGATGCAGCGGTCTGAAAGTCGGACGCGACACGAGCTCCGTTGTTCAGACGATGTGGCGGTAACCGCAAGTGCTCAAAAAAGCGAGAGAAACTGTACAGCTGCGAGCTATTGAGAAAACTTCCGACGAGCCAAAATCAATTGATCGTGCGGATCGGCATCGAGTACATGATGTTCGGAGACTCGTAACCTTCATTTACAATATCTAGTGTGTTTTTTCATCACGGTAAGAACCATGATACTATGGAACCGAATGAAGTCGTCTTGACGTGCATTATGCCTCTTCCGTGTGAGTGGAATTTAGAAGAGAATCTGTATTCACACTCAAGGTTGAATTAGCACTCTTTCTACACGGTTACCTGAAACGCAGTGCGACACACAAAAACCTTGGTACGTATTCGCGAAACTTGATCGTGTGTAGTAGTAAAACGAAACATAAAAATCACAGCGCTTAACCATGAAATATATATTTACAAGTTAGCATATGTTGAAGTAAAGATCCCGCGAGTAATGCATCTTAAGTGCAAAAAATTTTCTTTAAAGCGTTGGTAGGAATGTCATAGAGCTCGGCGACGCCTGAAGCAACAAGACACTGCGGCAGCTGCAGGCGCTGGAAGAGGAAGGCGAAATAGAGCAGCTGCACCACAGGGATGGATGGCCTGACTGCAAGCAGCTCTCCTTCGAAAAGCTGCGACTATAACAGCGAATCTGCATTAAGTCATTATCTGATGTGAAAGTTACAAACCTGAATGATAAACAGCTAGCTTTATTTCCACGTTGGACGTTGAAAGTAATCGTAAAGCATTTCCACGACTGATTAGCTCGGGACACGAGTATTAAGGTAGAAGGCCGGAAAATGGTAACTGACCAGAGTACAGTTGCAAGTCATTATAATCCAGAGCGTCGCCCTGTATCCCGCTTCCACAAGTTTCACCCTCTACAAAAACACTAACTAATGATCTGTTTCCGCTGCCTGGAAGACCGCAGAAGCCTCGACACACCTCAAGCGGCCAAGTGGGCCACGGAAGCTCTGGTGAGCCATGTGACTTATCAGGCGAACGTGTCCAGGTAGACAGTAGGTGCCAGACAGGTTCATCTGAACACGTGTACTGAAATTGACAGTCCATCTTGGATACACTGATAAGTATTGTTGACGGGAGCATAACTATATTATCCGGTTGTTTTGTTAGCATTCGCACCTGTAGTTAGGAAACTATAGAAGACGCGTAAATTTTGTTTCTCGTGATAGCATTACCTAGGTCTTGAAATATTGTTGTCGAAATTATTCAGCTGATGAGTGTTTTTTTTTGTGGATGACTAAAAAAAGAACTGTTCGCTGTAATGAATGGGCAAATAATCAAACAAAAAAACTGAAGCAAGCTTAAGAATTACGATTCAGACAACGAATTGAAGTAACTCAGGTCACACAATCGTATCCCGAGTGTGACACTTTGCTATGCAAATGACTCAAAGCTCTTTAGTTTCATCGTCCATCGTGGCAGGGATAGAATAATGAGCAGGATTAAATCTCAGTAAATACGAGGAACTTGTTTCGAATGTCACACCATTTTGACAGCCACGCACAATTAAGGCTAGGCCGAAACGCGATGAATTCATTTTGTCATCCTTCATTGAGGAATTGTCTTTCTGCGACGTCACAAACAATTTCGATACGGCTCGAAATTGATTTGCACATTTTTAAATTTCATTTAGAGGAACTTTGATTCATTCCTCCAGCAAAACTTGTTCTAGCTCATTTTTTAAAGATACCGGCTAAAGGTACTTAACACATTAATCCCAACGCTAAGGTTTGAAATATATTTAAAAAGCATGAAAATGTTAAAGTAACGTTCCCATGAGAGGAAATGCAAAAAAAAAACTGAAGTGTTGCTAGGAATGTCACGGAGCTCGGAGTACGCACCACAGACGCTCGATTATGTCAACAAGATCTACAGAACTTTGGGTCCATGTCGTTCAGTTGTGTAGCTCACTAGTCAGCTCTTCATGCTAATTCATAAGCACATCAGTGGTGTGTATTGGAGCATCCTCATCTGAAATGACGCCCTCAAATTCAAGGAACAATGAGCGGACCACAGGATAGACTAGATCTTAGAAAATATTGAAATAATCCCTCAAGACGGTCTTACAAACACGACGATTGGATCAGTAAACAAAAGACGACGACCTAAGCAATCACTGCAGGAAGTAGGCGGGGTTAGAATGAAAACATTTTCTCGTCTGTATCCACTCATAAACTCGCTCTGTAGTGGAAATGGGGATCAGCTAGATTCATCAGAAAATATTACTCGTTTCTATTCGTCTGTCGACCAGCTTTATGAACTCGACTCTAGCCCAATCTCATTTGAACATTTTTTAGAAAGCAGAGGTGTTTAGCTTGAGGCATTTCCATGATACCTGGTTTTACCGACTTCACGGCGTACAGTTTTCTGTTGAAAGCTGCCTGATCAGATGACGATTTAACTCTGCCGTCACTTCAGGGGCAGTCGTCTTGTTATTTTTCAGCACAATGCGTTTCAACATCACGGCTCTTCCAGTGAACATTGCAGTTCTACAGGAATTACTCCTCGAGCTGGAGATTTCGCTCTGCTCTTCAAATTCTGTCATGGTTATATCATAGCTCCTAAATGTTCAACATAAAATGTTTCGGCAACCGATACCAATAGAATCCATGCTTCAACTTTCACAGCTCAAAACTCGTGTAGGTTACGCATTGCGGCTTACTTTATACTGCACTTGGATGTGCAGTATAGAGTAAACATTGACTGGTATAAAAAAAACTATCAACAATGGAAATATTCTATATGAATTGTCGATGAATATTCGTAATACGTCAGCGTATTAAAAATTGACGTACAATCTCTACCACTCCAAGAATTTACACAACCAAGGGAACTATTGAACGAGATCTAGCTTACTTGAATGTGCATCAAACTTTCGTTCCTGGTTTGCTTAATAAAAGAAATACCTCGGGAAACTGCGGTTTAAGAAAATATCCAGTTCCTTAGACTCGACTTGTTACGTAATGCTTGATCTTAATGGTGAAATCATGCATTACTTGTTAAAGTTTCACGCAAATACAATGGAAGCCGAGATCATATTCCCATGAGGACTTGTACTAAAACCCGTTCTAACATTGAAGCTTCATTGCAGCTGGCGATCAGAGAATTTCTGAACTTTCCGCTTCATGGTCGACCTGAACTGTTCTACTGAAGAGAAACAGGAGCTCCACGAGTCCTGGTGGTGAAGGTTCCGCGCCTGCTG
The DNA here is from genome assembly GCA_014899125.1 of Orchestia grillus. Lineage (NCBI taxonomy): Eukaryota > Metazoa > Arthropoda > Malacostraca > Amphipoda > Talitridae > Orchestia > Orchestia grillus. The sequence goes on along the minus strand of VOMN01106087.1, from coordinate 19,627 downwards.
CCAAGGGCAGCGCGCTCAATGGCAGGGAAGTTCTAACCAATACTTCCGTTATGAGACGCAGCGCCGATATAAAATTTATCCCTGGGGAAAGATAACTTTTGTACTCATTCGGTTTGTTTGATTGTATAATAGTTTGAACTGCAAGCAAACAGCGTTAGGCAGAATGCTTTAGAAACCATATTCTTTCATGAGCATCAAGTGATCATTTTCAACCTTGAAGAAGGTACGTTTATATTTCGGATTCTTTGGCTTCCTACGGAGGGCCACAAGCAGAGAGTTCTACTCGAAACATGTGAATATCTTCATTATGAAAAATATTCAATGTTTACGGCCAAAATTGCGAACAGATTCTCAAAAAAAGGAAATGCCTACAATTTCACCATCGGATAAGTCCTAAATAAAGAATGCCATACAAGACGACAATGGTTACGTAAGGAACTAGCAACGGAAAATTTTAGAATTAGAAGACTTTTTTTCATAAACGAATACCAGAACTGGGGCGGAATGCGCACGGCATTCTGCGCTGACAACGCTCTCTACGCACGGTATGCCAGCCTTGCATTGCAGGAATATTGAGCTAAAAAGTCCCCCTGAGTAACACGTTTAATTAGAGATCACGTCACACGCAAGCGACCCTGTGCAGACGCATGTCCCGTCTGACAAATTAAAAATAATTCATAGATGATGAGGGTCGTCCGACAGTACCCTACTCGGGACAACCGACACCGTGAATTCACGCTGATAACCCATATTTTAATGGAACTGCGAATTGAATTTATCGGCTCGTTCCATTAGTACGCATATAAATGTTGGTGCGTTTCTTTCAGACACACTGGATGAACTCAAAATGTCCCTTGAGCAATGTTAGAGGAGAAAGGAGTCATAAGGAGTGAATTGCATAAAACATAAGAAAATCATTGGGAAAAACTTGTGTTTTTACTCGCATCTACAGTTACTTAAAAAATCTGAAGAATGCTTCTATCCGTGTTCAGAATTTAACCCAAGACGTTTTCCTTCAGGATCTGCTGCCAGGCAGAGTGCATTAACACATATCACTAGCCTGACGTAGGATCCACGAGTCAATTGACGTAAAGACACCTTTAGAAGGAGGCGATGGCGCAACACATTTGTCGAAGTCATGACGAGAATTTCTACGCGCCTGACTGCGTCGGGGTGCACAATCATTGCTGAGGGTTTTTAGCTTTTTTTTTGTTGCTCCTGACGTCGCTCGGATCCCGTAATTGGCGAACAGGGACCTCGTTATGATAAACATTAGAAACAGGAAGCGAAGCATTTCACCTAACGGTTATAATTAGATAGATAGATTATCAGCCGCAAATTGAAGCGTACACAACAAGGATGGAGCCGAGACTTCGTCGTAGCGTATGCAAGAAACTTCGACAGTGTCAGGATAGGGTAGAAAATTGATATTACTTCTACAATATCAGAAAGCGGTTTATAATTCACACGTGGAATTGGAACTCATCATCTCAAGAACAGCTTCATCCATCAACGCAAGTTAACACAGACGAGAGTTTCGTAAAAAAATAAAATACGAAGGGGTAGTAACAAAACAAATTCAAATACGATAATAGGAACAAAAAATCAAGTACAATGCGGGAGCAACAAAGAAAAAATCAAATACGATGTGGTAATAACGAGAAAAATCAAAGACGAGATGGCAGTAACAAACAGAAATTACGAAGTTAGATTTCCTCGCAGTTTTAGTCGAAGTCTACAATTAAAGCCCTGGTAAAACTGGTAAAATCGTCTAATAGTCATGGTTTCAAATCATTTCAACCATTCTTTAGTTGAAATTTGAAGTCCTCCTACGTTCTCGTCGAATAAATTTCAACAAGAAAGTTGCGGATTCAAAGCGCCATGAAGGGAGTTAATCACACGTGCCTGAATTTCACCAGACGCGGGCCATTAACTGCGATGAGGATTGTTCTCTCCGCAGAAACATTGCAAGCGACGACAAGCTCACAGTAAGCGGCTTTGCCAGATAAATCTAAAGTCAAATCTGCTCATCTGTTTACAACTGGAAATGATGAGTCATTTCACAAATCTTTACAGCAATCAAGATGACCTTTTATTTTTGAAACTTAAAATCAATATGGAAAACTATCAAAGTGGACAATAGTGACAATTGGATGAACTTGGTTACACGCTCAGATATCATGACAATCAGCATACTCAATTCATCATGGACTTAGCAGACGTAAATGCCCTCTTTCAAAAACTTACATAAATGTAAATAATTACAAAGTATAAATAATAAACGTAAATAATTACCAGTAGAACTAAAAAAACCGTACATTACCCATTAAAGTACATACAACGAATTTGACGTTTTTAGTATCCGATCATATAATAGACTCTTTATAAGCTAATTTTTTAATGTTGCTAACAAAAACTTTTACTACTAACAAGATAGAACAAAAACTCCGTCCATGGAAATAATTTTGAAACGACCAATGCCGACGCAACCGAAATATTCACCGACAATGAAACATCCTCAAAAGCATGCAAACAACAGGATGATAAAATGACGTTTAACCATCGCATTTGCATTAAAATAGTGCTATAAACATTGAAAGCATTTCATCAATTAGAAAATCTAACACGCGTTTTCAAACTTATTATTTAGACGGAGAATTCTTTCGGAAAAGATAGATAGCTCATTTTCTCACTTGGCAACACATCGTGCAGTCTGCACCGTCGGTGGCAGAAGCCATTTTCCAGGGAGACATTCAGACTTCGAAGAGGTGCACAAACGTCTTTAACGCCTCTTCGGGCAGGTACGAGTTATTCACTCATTTTTATCGAATTTAAATTGTGCCCCTTCGTAATAGTAAACTCGCCTACTGCTCTATTTAAAACAAAACAAAAAACCTTGGCATGAATTGGCTCGTCCTTCAATGACGTCTCTTTGTACAAACAGAACATCTTTAAGTGTATTCATACATTTCGAATAACGCAAATTAATTCATTCAAAAATTTTGAGCTTTAAGAAGAAAACCTGCTGGGGTGGAGCTTAAAAGAAACGCTCATATTTTTAACCTTGAATCAAGAATGAACACGAGCGGGAGGTCTGTGAAACCACTTCATCCTAAGATCCGAATTTCGAACACATATATATACAAACACGAGTGCACAATACTATACACTGTAAATACACAGAACTTATAGTATATAATAAAATCTATAACTTTCATGTATATATATGTATATATGTACACGTACAAGGATGTAGCTAAGTATATGCGCATCATACAACTAGGAAGAAAACATAAGTCACGACAAATTGCTATCGTTGATGAAAATGATACCAAGCAAATTAAATTACAAAAATCTACACTGTTTATACAAAATTATAAGGAAAGCGTACGTATACACAGGACACAATGAAACCATGTTTCAGAATATAATTGAAATGAAGGCAAACAATAGGCGTTCGATGGGCTTTGAACAATAGACGTTACAAAGGAAGAAGATTCGAGGCGCTACAGTGGGTAACCACACGGAAACATAACCATTCAGAGCGGGCGAACAATCCCTTTTGAAAAAAATGGACAGCTCATTTTCTCAGAAGTTTTGCAGTCAAAACAAGAAGAACTAGATCATGTACATGGAAACACAGCCAAGTTGCTCCATGAACACAGGAATACAAGAGGCAGAAATTCGTATTCAACAAATAAAATTCGAGGAACACCTTGACACAAAGATGCGGCATCAGCGCTGTGCGGTATCACAGGATCATCTAAGCTGCTCACCACAGGAAAAGCAGCGGTTTAGGCCAGCAAAAGCTGGTTTTTCTGCGTGTACGTCAGAGGCAGCCTCCTCATCAACTCCGCAGTAACGCACGAAAACAAATACTTTTCTAACCTTTTTCATAATAGTACAACGTAGGATGGAAAGCGAGAATATCTTGTACGAAATTTATAAATGTTTTCTTTAAGCCACCAGTTTTATCAATGGGACGTGTGCGATTATATTTTTGATTTTGATGCGTCATTTGAATCCAGCAGATTTTTAGTATGTCCCATAAATACCAACCTAAAACCATTGAGATAACTTTGCTTGCACTTAAAAAGGTTACAATCAAAAGAACACGACTATAATGTATAGAGGATGAAACTGCGGTTCTCAACAGAGCTCTTCCAGAGGTCCTCAGGTGAACGAACTGCATTAAGACGGGTACTGTGGCACCGGAAGACCAACTTACATAGTGTTGAAAAAGGAGGGTTACGCTCAGATTTGATTCGAGTCTCACACAAAGGTGAAGTAGCTTGTACTACAAAAAAGCAATAATTGTTCGATTACTGTCCGATTGTTCGTTATGGATATTTCCTTCGTATTTCGCTATATATTCCACATGAGATTTTTCCCCACATGTCCTCATCGTTTCGCATCAGGAGAATGGCCAAGATAGATCCCCAAAAGGCACCGTTAAACAGCGAAGTAAAAAAATCACTTTTGAGCACCGGGAACAACCATGCCTGATAATAGGTCCCGAATGGATCGTAGAAGCAATAACTCACCAAGTGCAACACTCTGTTGAAAAATTTTGTGTGGCACCAATGCTCCAACCACAAACTGTTCAAATCCTCTTCAGTCGGCGTGAGCTAGTCGCATTGTTTCAGAATATAAATGAGAATTGTTCAACAAGTAGAGAATTTCAAAATTCAACACTTCAAAAATGAAAGTGGAGAATTGGCTGCCATAACAATTTCTAGCTCATCGAAACTAAGTTTTTACACTAATTGGTTTTTATTTTTCATTCCGACTCAAACCATCAAGACAGTAACGAGAAAACCGCCTTTAGAAATTTTTTTGGTCTATGGCCTCATCCATACAACCCTCTGAATGATTTTACTGCAGGACTGGCACTGAAACCTTTATGCAAACCGCAGAGTAACACGTGTTTGAAATAACAAATAGGAATGGACACAGCTAAAAGTTATCAAAGCAATTATTATACTGCGTCAGAAAAAACGAAATTAGCCACTGCACAATCTTGATCGATGAGAAACACTGTTTTAACAAATGTAGTCAGAAACTTCTGACTGCTAGTGTTGTAGTTTGAAACGAAAATTTGACATCATTCCAACCTGTATAGCATGTCAATCTTCTAGAGATGGTTTCCATGGACGATAATAAGCAATAATTTAACAAATTAAAAAACAACCATAAATCAAGGTAGACGTGTTTTAAGGACCACATACGTTTAGTCCTAATTAGCCATGCTGATAGGATTAGTGCTACAAAGCAGCTCTGTTAGCATCCCAAACGACGAAATGCACAAAAAGAAGCACGTAGGCCTGACTCACAGCTGAGTCACGTGTGACATTCACGCACGCTGATGCACGGACTTTGACGATCAATAACAGCGGGACGCAAGATCCGCGGACTGGCGATCGATTTCACGGACAATATCGACCCAAGCTCGGACCTCGACAAGGTATCGACAGGAGGAGCTGTTAATTGCTGCCAGGTGAGGGCGAAGGGGTGAGGACTAAACGAGACACTGTCACGAAAAATCTAGTGTTTACACATCATTCGAAATTTCTGCAAACGTACACAGGATATACATGCAGCTAATGGTTCTGCTATGCTACAACGTTTTCAACGCAGAAGGGCTTTCCGGAAGGGACAATTACGTTCGCACCAGAAATAACGACAATAAACTTGTTCGGAAAGTTCTTCAGAACGTCCCAGGCTCTGAATTGCTTTTGGGTAAAATTGTTAGAACCTGGAACCTACTACCGAAAAACATCGTTTCCGATGGTACCGTGAACACGATCAAAAATTGTCTAGACAGATACTGGTTTGGAAATATTTCAACTACTGATTGGAGATTCCTGTTTGAAAACTACTGATCATACTAAGAAAAATTTGGCAAATCATACGATCCTAGTATCGTAAAACATCCACTTTCTTATGCTAAAACAAACGTACCAATGCCTGTGTGCGAAACTCGATAACTGCGAATATGATGACTTAATTTCTGAATACCTTCTTTTACCTCTGCAGATGTGGAGTGGTTAGTGCTGGTGATAATTGCCACAGAAGACAGGTAGTAGTTATACCATCAGATTTTTCACCTACCCTCCCCTCTTATTCCACGTAATCGTTCGCCCGTACGTGATGGGCGTCTCACGGCACGGAACTTGGGTAGAAACCCACGAATGAGCCACCCGACTCGTTTCTGTTGCCCTATTTTATCCTACACTAATTGAGGTTCGAGGTTTTAACCGCAAACAGAACATAATTAACAAACTTACTGGAGATTTAGGGCTAATGGGGAACAGGATTTTCCCCAGCACCGCAATCGACACACGGCTTTCCAAGAGCAACTGTAGATGTTGTGCGGTGTGCATGATTACTATCATAAATTAAAATACATGTTCTACCGAACAGTGAAATTATCAGCGGGTTCAAAGATGGTTCATTGTGAAGGTAGTTCCTACGTGCTTTCTTAACGATTAGTTCAATAATTACGAGTAAATATTTCACGCACAAAAATGCCAAGACAAGGTTTAACTTTCCAGCCACCGTTATGCAGATCACCAGAAAACAGAGTGGTGTACGAAAAAACGCAAATTCGCACAAAACGCAGTCCATGGCCACAAGTACGCCGCTGCAGTTACGACTAACGGCAACAAAAGAATCCAACAGCGACCGCCATGCGCTGGCCGGATGGGAGTCATAGCTTGGAGTCGACGAAGGTGATTGGCGTTTGACGATGGTGATTGCAGAGCGGGGTCTGCTATAGAGAGTTCATGTGGCGAATTGAAACCAACGTTAAGAAATTCCGGCAAGGCGGTATCACCACTTATTTGAGCCCAATAAAAACGTTCATGATGAGCCATTTCTTGATGGGGTTTCTACAGGTATATTCACTAAGGAGGTAGATCGAATTTTTTATCCACGAGTTTATAGCATTTTACTAAAATTACCAGTAATATGGAAAATGACTAGTCTTCCTCGGTCTTTAAGGAAATATTCCTCATGTACACATTATCGATAAGTTCTTCTCGTGAAGGTATTTTGGAATTTAGCAATATGATGGGAAAAAATTCAAGCGTTTTTCTTTTTTAAATTCTATTCGGTTACTTCAATTCCTCAAAGAATATTGCTCCAGAACTACTCAAGAGAAAGGAAAATTTAAAGAGAGTAAAAGAGTTTTCACCACCAAGCTTTCAGTTATTCAATATTAAAGTTTCAGCCATGCTAACAAGCAGTATGCAGCACTGTTTTTCGTGTACGAGGAAAGAGAATGTTTTTTCCTCGTTTCCGGCTCTGCAGCGAGTTGTGTTAGCGTCAGGGTCTAACCCCTAATAACGTCCATCCGAAACAAGACTCGGTAGAGCCAGAAAAGTGATGGGCCTATCATTTACCAAACAACATCCTTTAAATCACATTTCTGAATGGTCTGGGCAGAAACGCAGGCGCACAATGTGTACTACACTAACGAAACTAACACCAGTTGGATAAGCTCGACCCTGAAACCCTGCGATCCTGCGAATACAGCCTTGGCCGCAACGAGCATCAAGCAGCCATACGTCTTGCGTGATAAATATATTGACGCAGCTGATGACGACTGACAGATTATCTCCCCGCTGACAGGGCACCCGCATCCTTCAAGACGCTTCTTTGTTGTCTCGTGTCCTAGGATGTAGGTTTACAAGAAGCTATCTTCGTCATGCACAAGGACTAAGTGAGCTTCAATATCGTGCATAATATCATGCGAATGATAGATAAAAATGCCTCAGTAAAGAGCATTAAGAGTATTGTGCGTCAAGAAGGACTTACGTATTTAGTTTGATTTCAATTTAGTTCAAATAGAAGGCCCACATCTGAAATGAAATGGCGTCGTATACCTACCGAGTATCACACACAATTTTTTTTTAAAATAAGCAGTTATAAGTCAAACTAATTAACGTAAAAGTGTGGAACAAAACCATTTAAAGAACGTAAACTAATTTTTTATCAAGTGTGTTATGATTAATATACTATTTTTATTTATTTAACAGAGAAATGTATTGCTCACGTTGATAGTTCATTGGCAATTAAATGGTATATTTCCCCACATGAATAGAGTAACACTTAAATCCTCTGCAAAATAACCCATTTTCATTGCACAGTAGTTTGACCAGTACTGCTAAATAAATGAAAACTCTCAGCACATTAGGTAGCTGGCCAATCCTAAACACTCAGACTTTTAAGCAACGATAGTTCATAAAATATTTGAGGCACTTGTCACACTAAATAAAATCTTTGTCTCCCTTTTACTTGAACAAGTTATTCAGCCATCACCCCTTACATTTGACTAGTTTCCATGTACTACCCTGAACATTTTGAAGTGGAGAGTGAAGATGAGTTCTACTGGGTCTCGCACGTTCAAAGATGCCATTAGCTTCACACCCACACACTCCCCCACAGCGTGGGGCCAGAGATGGGGAAACATTGTCGTGTGCATGCTGTCAAGGGCGGCCCGTGACATGCTTCTTGTCCATGCGCGATATCATTATTTCAGTTACAAGGAAAATTGTAAAACGGCTCGAAATGATACAAAAATATCAGCGCATCCCTTCTCTAAAAAGTTTTTGGATTCGTGTGCTGTGCTGAGGAGTGGTGTTAGTAGTAGTAATTAGTTCAATAACGCAATTAATTTAAGAATACGGAGCCGATAATAATTTCCTATTTAAATCCTTCAGAGCGTCACAGAGAGACGGAACAACCAACCACCCAAGCAAGCAACAACTGAGTATTAGTAGAGAGTGGAATGCTGATGATGATAAAAAGTAAAATAGTAATAAATACTAACACGAGAAGACGAATTATGGATACGAAGAATTAAAAGAATGGAAGAATCATTAACAAAAGTAATCGTGACAATATTAAAATAACACCGAAAATGAATACCTGTATGGGCGACACAAAGGATCAGCACACCCAACAGCTAAAAACAATACTCGAAATCAGTGACGTACATCGTCACCAACTTAATTCCACAAAAGAATCAAGAATAGCTCAGAGCAGACCAACCTTAATATAGGTGCAAAAGAAAGATTCGTCGTTTTGTTAATATTGTAAAAACACATCGAAAATTTTTTACGGTCTCCGGTAATAAGAGGCCTGTACGGTTGGCCATTACAGGCTGTTGTAACGGCTGCCACATAAAAACTATGAATATCCTATAATTAGGGGGATATGTTGCAACACGAAGTCATGAATTCCCTTGAATTGAACGCATCATGTAATTTAGAGAGTGGTTCATCAAATTTATTTCAACAGCATCGTACAAATTAAAATTCTGAGCTTCAGAGTTTGACTAAACGGTTCGAGTCCGATGAACCAAAGCGGACTCGACTGACTGGTGGTGGTGGTGGAGGTCTCAGTGCAGGCACCGTAGCTGAGGACGACTCGTAATGACACTTCACGCTGTTATGAGACCGGCCACTACACTCTCATCGTGCATTCTCGGCAGCCTCTTCGAAACCCACTGGATACTCATCATCCATCCTAAGTTACATGATGGCGTCACAGAATAATGCAGGAATACCAATTTAACTTGACCTACGAAATTTCAGTTTACCGTTTCAACTAAAAATATTTTACAGGATGCGTTTCAGTTAGGAAGGAAAACCCATAAGGGTTTTAAATATTATCTTGTACAGAGAATTGCTTCAGTGGTTCACGTTCAGCAAAATTTCATCCATCGTTTGAAAGATATCAAAGTCAAAGGTGTGATGAACCACCTTATATATAACCAATGCAGCTACTACGTTAGCAATAATATAAACAAAGTATTCGTAAGATCAAGCGCAGAATAATCTTCTAATGAGTGAGTGCATTCAAAGTAGATAAACGAGAGAGTCAACACCTCGTAAATTCAGTGGTCACGCACACGGTCTACACGGAATTCCATTTAACACGGATGTTCACGATTCGAATTGATGAAGCGTTATTGAACGGAACCAAAACATTGAACAAAATGTACCAGGACTCGTGTTACTGATAAAATGTAAAACGAATTTAGATTTAAAGAAACAAACATTTTCGTTGGCTTTCTAACTAGCACGATCAGTGGCTGAAGCGTCTTCGCGACGATATACAAATAAAATCAATGAAGTGACGGCCAGAAAGCAACCTCACACCCGCAAGAGCGTAAACAAAGTTTCTCTTCGCCCTTAGAAGGCGTGCACGTCTGCTTAGCCCCATGAGCTGCTACAGCACGTACAGGACGTGTTGCACGTACAGGACGTGATGCATGTACAGGACGTGATGCATGTACAGGACGTGATGCACGTACAGAATGTGATGCATGTACAGGACGTGATGCATGTACAGGACGTGATGCATGTACAAGAGGACGTGATGCACCCACGGCGTCGTACGGGTGATCATCACACCGTCTCTTCATAAAGCGAGCCATCAAAGCGCCTCAACAGAACACGTCCCAAAGCGGCCCCAAACGACAAAATGTGGCTTGAATATCGTCCGCATGAAAAAAGTAAGCGCAACAACGGACGTCTCTCCTAGCAGATTCCCCGAAAACCCACGAGGTTTTTTGAGGCAACATGTACGAGTATTAAACATCCTCTCGTGATCAAAACCGGCTATCGTTTCATATTTTTGCTTCACGAGACTATGCACAAATTCTCGTCGCTCAATCTAGTCACTCGCGTAGATGAAGGGATCAAGAGAGCTCCCTTGTCGCACAGTAGAGCAAATTTTAATTAATTCTGCAAAGTGGCATCCAGAATAAGGAATAAAATTCGTCCTACATCAGTTACGCATTCCATTGCAGGAACCTCACAGATTTTGACTGATGAAACTCGTATTCTTATCCCTCTTTCAAGGATTATTTAGCCTTCGTCATTAGGTATACAGAACTTACGGAAGCTCCTAAAGGGGAGCTCATCACGAACGCCGCACAATGCATCTCTCCGTTCACCGGTGAAGGTGATACAGGACGAGGACGGAACGCTGGAGCGGTGGCCCGAACACCGTTGGTTGACCGCACTGCAAAGCGCTCAGGTAATAACACGCGGCCGCCCAAGGGCCAACTAAAGAAGGAAAAAATGATAGCGAAGGGGTCCCATCCCCGTCGCATAACGTCGCTTGTTTACGAAGAGAAGAGATTAGGAAAACGAGCCAGCGTCCCCACACCGCAGGCGCAGGGTGCGACAAAAATGGCATGTATTCGTTGGTTTAAGAGAAGCAAAATAAAATGGAGTTTGAATCTAAGCACTTTATTTTTTATGTGAACGTATAAATGATGCAATTTTGCGTTACTTAATCTCAGGCTAGAAATACTTCTGTCCATTAATTATGTTATTTCGCCCTTACTGAACAAATATAAGAGTCAAATCCCTGTGCCGCCCTTGCTTAACACGACGCAGTGCCAGGGCGTAAGGATGAACGACCTCACATCGCAGATGGATGCCATCAGCCTTAAATATCAAAACTTGAAATAATGAATCGTATTTTCGTTTTTTTATGATGTACCATCTGAACAGTATTTATGATGCACTTTAAAGTCTGAGTCTGAAGAATCGAAACAGTTTTTGTGACACTTTGACCACTTCCAAATGTATTTTACGTTATAAAACACATCAATACAGGCGTTTCATCGGACAGCAAATGAGCTATTTTGGGAGTGGCTAATGAATAAATATTGCTCTAAATGAAAACAGTCCTACTAGCCAACGCTGTCTCCCACCGCATAATCACCCTTTTTAGCTCCGAGTCGTTCACCATTGATAGCATAAAGACTTAGATTAATCAACTTTTTGAATTTTAGAACGCTTCCAAGGGAGAGTTCTCAGTAATGCGTACTTGACTTACTCGTACATCAGTTACGTGAGAACATGCCATTTCATGCTAAAGAAAACGTATTGTAACGTATTGTACCGTATTATAACGTATTAATGCGTGCAACTACTGCCTCACAACTATACGGCAACTGCCATGAAATACCATGTTAGATGACGTAACAGCACGGCCACTGTCAGGTAACAACACGGCCACTGTCACGAAAGAGCACGAAACGCACACTAACGTCTTTCTGTAGCGCAGAATTCCCCGCGTACCAGGAACGTCCATTCTGGGCACACCTGCGTACACGTTTTTGTAAACCTAACGCGACGACAACGTTGATAAATTAATTATAATTTGTGCATTTTCTTTGTCTGAATTAGCAAGTCGAAGAAGCACATTATTGTTCAACAAAATAATTAGTTTGCTGCAGCTCGGAGGACAATACTGATTAAGAAATAAATTCAAATATAATCGTCAAATAATGCTAATATTTTCTCCTAAGTTCGGTCGGGGTTCGTTTTAGTGAAACAGTGCTTACTTGACAGCCATTGGTCAAAACCTTAAGTGACAGCTATTGGTCAGACCTTAAGTGACAGCTTTTGGTCAGACCTTCACAAATAATACGAAAATTTCAGCGAATAGCAGACGTGTTTCCGTATAAAACTACAGAACTCAAAAATGCTTTGAATGATACGTGTGAATAATATACATTTGAATAAACCCGTTACTATAAATATCTTGTATGTAGGGTTCTATTCGGTGCTGTTCTCATCCTGATAGACTACACGCACGGCGCACGTGAAGTACATCTATGATGATTCCCGATCTTGCACTTCAAAAACACACAAGATCCATTAACCTATGTATGTATCTTTACCTTTATCTCAATAACGAATGCTTGCAAAGTCGCTTGATTCTTCATTATCAGCGATACCAATCTCGCCAACTTACAAAAAATGCCACCAACTAAAACAAGTCTAAGCAGAATTATTTGCTACAGCAAACAATCTAAAACTCGTGCACAGAAGTGGTAAAAAAGTTCAGAGTTCAAGGAATGCTTCATTAAAAAGTATCACATTTTCCTGGTTAGTGTAAAGAAAGAACCGAAATAGCTATTAAACACTAAATGATGCACGGAACTTCTATTTGAAGTTCATCAACACAAATATTGAATAATACAATACGCCGGGACAAATAGCAACAGTAAACGGGTAAAAACGGCAGTATGTCGGCACAAATAGCAATATGCCCTGATAAATAATAGCAGTATACCAAAATAAATACTAACAACAAGCCCAGAAAAATATGAATATACAGGGGTGCATTAAAACAACACCAATATAAATAATAACAGTGCGACGCGTTAAATAACAGTTACACGGTAAATAATAACAGCATGTCGGCGGTATGTACCGAGGCAGTACAGAGGCTTTGGTCTCATCTCTTGATATAGAAGAAGGACCAATTCGCTGCCAGCTCGAGAAGCTTGATGACGTCAGCCGCGGCGACTAGAAGCGCGATGCGGGCGTTATAAGGTGCCTGGCCCGGACTGCAGTTTAACAAAAAGTTTAATTGGGACGCAGGACTGCATGCAATCCGTGTATGTGGGGAGCCGCGTCAACCGTCTCCGACGAAGGGAAAAAACAAAGTAGCGCGAGCGAACGTCCTTCGTATACCAGCAGTTATCTACTTTTTGGATCAAGTTGACAACTATCAGACCCGAAATTGTCAGGTGATCCCACCGTACCATTAATTTCCCCCAAAACGTAGGATGGGAGATAATTGGCGAAACCTTCTATCGTACAAAACTCAGCAACTCTTCAGTATTTTCAACGAAAATATAGACGACTACAAAGGAATTCTCCCATTCGTTCAGGAGGTTAGCTGTTTCAAGAGAAACGCCCAAATATTACCTGCAGAAAGAAACATTTACAGTTTTTTTTACCTAATGTACCCTTATCGTTACGTAGAGTGCCTGCTTGTAAGTTTTTTATAGTCATAATAGTACTTATTTAGAAAACCTTTGAGTTAATAATTCACCTGCATGGAACTCTAGCACGACTCAGACATCACTCCCGGCAAAACATGCTGTCCCAACCATAATCAGAAAAGACACCAAGTCATGAATTTGACATCAAGCTAATTGCTTATCACTTTGATCGTAAAAATTATGTTAAAAATTGCGAAGCTGTCATGGGCCATCAATCTCAAATGAAGTTTTTCATGAACTGTGTTAATGAGGCTATTTCAAAAACTAACGACTAAGAAATTAAGCTCACTGTCGGTGAGATTTAATTTTTGAGTCCTGGATGCTAATTTCCATGTCTCAACAAATTAAATCCATATTCTTTGAACAAAGGAACAACACTTGAAATTTATAGGATCAGGTGTTGAAGAAATAGCAGTAGAGGTAAAGTCAGCGCTTACAGGATTGGCATCACAAGCTTGATTGGACTTAGCCTCATTTCTGCTTGGCCCTGAGCCGTACGGAGGTTGAGAACCGTCACACTGACCGAACCTACTTAGAATTTGGTCCAACGGATTGAATCTTGAGCTCACACATTCGAAAAAAATGTTATGTCGTGGAATTTTACGTCGCCAGTAGCACGCCCCAGCACGTTAATTAAGTCGAAAGCATGTGATATTTATTACTAACTAAAGATAAAAAGTACAGATTGCAGAATACAATGACCATTGGCAGGCAGAGTTCACTAATTTATCAGTCAGGAAAATTAAGATAAATCAGTCAGTATGACCAGGTGGTGTTATACGTAACATTAGAGTGGCCTTAAAGATCAGGATATCTGGAAAATGGAAGCTCACACTCTAGAGCACACATGGCAGGAGAACCAGACATATGTACAGTACATGTATAATGGAAGATTTACGTACCTATCTTACAACAGACATAGTTTAAACCGTAATAATAAACATTATTAGCAGTTCACAAAACTTTCACATTTGTGAAATAGGCATTCATAAAATGACGATATAATAAGGAAAGAGAGACCAGGGGCAATGTTTCACTGAAAGCTAAGGAAAATATTCGCGGGCGAAAAGAATGGAACTTGACAAAATACGATTATATCTGAAACTGAAAAATAGAAGCATGCGAAAAGATTACCGGTAAAATTAGTTTTTCAACATTCTTCCGCTAGAATCATGATAACAATCAAGACCATCGCTATAATGTTGATGAGCATCATTTATTTTTAGTTCAACATTCAGCGTTCCATCGAAATTACTATCTTACACAGATCGTTGTTTCTTGACATCTCTAAAATTCACAAAAATAGTAGTATTTTTACTAGGAAGTTAATTGGACAGGAAGCACAAAACTCGTGCAATAATAATTATTACAAATTCGTTTCATTAAAGAAATGGAGTTACTGCTAAGTTTATTTAACGATCATTAAAAAATACTAAATTTAATCGAAAATAGGTTTTATTATCATTATTACCCTGCAAGAACATTGTCAAACAACTAGGTAGTTGAACGGTAATCTATTTACTTATGAAAGACCTTGAATTGAAAAAAGAAACGTTGGGTACGCGCTTCGCGTCGCTGACTCGTGAAACGGGCGATTAGTAGACTAAATGCAGGGCAGCCGAAGCTCATTACCCAAGGTTTGCTTAGAATATTAAGTCAACTTTAGAGAAGAGACAAACTTTCAGATTGCGCACAGCGAATGTTGATACTTGCAATCTATCTATCAAATCTACCCAAATTCTCAATAAATAAGATTCATCACGGAGCATTACTTGACAGATATACGGTAATTAATGAACGATTTGGGGCGCTACTTCAATCCCTGATGATACTATAGAGTTATGATAAAGTTCACACGCGAAATAAGTAATTAAGAAGCACGCAGTACGTGAAGATGCAAGGTGTTGAGATACAGATCGAACAGAGAGAAAAAGACTACCAACGAGATAGTCCATAGAAAACGGGAGCAACAAGCAGCGCCAATAGCACTAGGAAAAAAATTTCACTACTGTTTTGTTCCTATGTCAAAGCGATAGTTTCTCGTACTATTCGTAATTAAAAAATTGAAACAAATGATTTTGGTGCTAAAACTTTACTTTTGTGGTTAGGTCAACGAATTTGGCAACTTACCTGTCATCAAATACAATGGCAGTAATAAACATAAAACAAGCATAGTACAAAAGCATAATTCGATAGCAGTAGGGGGCAATTTTCATAGTTTAGCAACGAAAAGTTAAAAAACAACAATTACCAGGAACAAAAGTCACGTTACAATGGGTTATTGAAACGCAAAACTACCTCTTCATTTCTGCACTACTCCCAAGTTTACATCTTTTATTTACGCTGGAGACAAGGTACTCGCCTCTGATGCGGCGGGGGCGGCGGCGGTCGGTTGTCAGAGCAGATGGACGCAGAGCTGTCAGAGCGCTCAGACCTGGCCGAACTGAAGCCGCTGCTGGAGCTGGTTCTCTTGTTCTGGCTCACTGAAAACAAGCGAACGCGCATTTCTTAATTACTTGAAGACATTCATGTTGATGCCTAAGTGCCCCAGGGATGGGAAACGAAAACATCCAAAAATTATTTAATAGCATCGATGTTGATGAAACAGTGATGATAAACTCCAAAAATTCCATGATAACATTCATGTTGATGCCTAAGTGCCTCCACGGATGGGAAAAAAAAACATCCCAAAATACCGGTTACAGCAGACGTTAAGTGACAAATTGAGCTTGTTATATTCGAGGGCTAAGAAGGAACACACAAATTAACATGAATTTATTTCATCCGTGATGATGGGCATACTTTTCACAGAATATGACGATTATCTTTCGAGTAATTGAGATAACTGAATTAGCTTTAGAGAATATGTCGTAACGAGGCTTCAAAGATTGACTTTCGCTTCCGGACGAACTGGTACTTGAGAACGCCAGGAACCGCTAATAAGCAAATTACAACATCACCTCAGTTATGGTTGTCATTGGTTTCATTAAATTGCTCGTAATTCTATAGGCATTGGCAGATGAAACTTACACACGCAACGCCTAACACTTGTAGAGCTTCTCAGAATTAGATGACTGACTCACATTCACATTCTGCCGACGAATTTTTTTAAAGTCAAATGACGTCGATAAATTTTGGATGAATATTCGTTTCGCAAGAGCTACAGCACAGAGGAATAAGCATGAGCGCGAACTTGTTTGAATAATGAATGAAGTTGAAGTTCATCAATTTTTATATACGATTGGCAAAAACTATGCTTAGAACTTCTGCCCATTATTGTCTTACTTAATGAAGACATCCTTCAAATTTACGGATGAGTGATATTCACCTCAAATTTGTTCATGTATTAAAAAAGTATCCAAATACACAATATAAACTTCATAAAGAAGACAGGTAGAGACAACTGAACAGTTTTATTATAAATTTTTGCTATACTCAATTAGTACGGACCACTCCTCGAAAACAACTCAAATTTATGGGTACGTGGTACGCATTCACATAAAAATTTCTAACACACTCGCAAGATTCTCCAATCACAAATGGTAGCAACTTTACCAGGAGGACAGCCAGACAACTGAAATGTTAAATTAATAATTTCTGACTCAGATGGACTTTTTTATTGTAAAATTTCTGCCACACAATGAGTACTGACCACTCCACGGTCTCGACCAGCAGAAAACTAAGCGACGGAGCAGCTCTGCACTTGCAGCGCGTGGTGCAAGTGTGGCGGCACTGCACAGGTGCGCGCTGTGGGTATGGAGAGCCACGACCACAGAGTGATGCTAAATTCGAATAAATTGTACGTAATATGGACAATAAAAAGGCCGCATAAAAAATGCATTTCGCTGCATAGATGAAGTTAGAATCAGCTGACAGCTCAAACCTTGGCTTGAATGAATTGAGATAAGAAAAGTTTCACGCATTTCATTTGAAATTTCTTTTAGGAAATTCAGAGCGCAGTGAGTGGAAACATTTGTGGAATAGTCGGAACTCTTTAACTTCTTTATTATTTGAGTCATTCCATCCCGAGTTGTAGTTTAACAAAATTACTAGTAGTAGCAGTAGTAGTAGTTGTAATGATAGCAGCGCTTCAGTAACTCTGACTATTTCGCAACAAAAGAGAAAGGACCACTTAGTACGGACTTAGGAGAACGGGGAATCTATGCACAAGGTGTGTTCCGCGCAAGATCCTCGGCGCATAGACACAAGTTAAGGAAGAGGACGAAAAGATAAAGAATCATCAGCGAAGAAAATGTGAAAATAGAAAGAAACAAAGTGGGCACAAAAGTCGACCGCCTAGCTAAAGATGAGGTAATCTAGCAGGGTAACCCTGGAGACGCCGGTTCCCAAAGCATAAAAGACAAACCTAACTAACCTGAATATCGTTTACGGCCTATCCTATGCCCTCTGAGGGGAATAAAATTAATAGAAACATCAATTTCCACCTCATTTTACTTTTTCTAAACGGAGACCACAACAACTTCTCCATACCAGAAACCTAACAACTTAAACGGCATCAACATTTTTTCTGTAGAAACTCAATTCAAACCTGTAATAGCAACGAAAAAACACCATATTATTTAAACTAGCGCAACCATTTTGAGAACTGAACTCCAGCGTTCAGGAAACTCCAAATTCGAGTACGAGAACTCACCAACTTTAGTTCTACCAGCATCCTTCTCCTTGGTGTTGAAGAGTTTGAACTTGTCGAGAACGGAGTCCTTGTGTTTGGGCTGCACGGGGGGCGTGGCGCCTGTGCCGGACACGTGGTAGGGGGAGGCGATGCTATGGTTTGGGGTGGCAGACGGTCCGCGCAGGGAGCGCTGGGGTCCAGCTCCGTTGCTCCTGAAAAATAAATTATTTTCTCTCAGCGATGAAGTATTTTATGATGCTACACTACAGTTATTCGACCTTCAAAATGACGTGGAAGAATCAATGTGCGGCAGTAGACTGAAGCTATTCATTTTTTACAATGGTACGCAAAATCGAGGGAACTCAATTATGAATACTTCACTTTTTCTTGAGAAGCTTTAAATAAGTAACTTAAATGGAAAAAAAGCCTCAGTCTCAATGATAGGTGTGAATTAACTTAAAATAAGAAGTTCATTATTGAAATTTGACTTCATGAAAATGAGAAAACATCTCATCTTCTGATTGATGCTTCCAAATGCTTCTAATTGATGATAATTATTGTTAAAAATGGTATTGCAGGTATATTCAGAAAATGCAACTGTACTTCGTGATCTGCAACTGTTGCTATGGTAACAGGATACATTTCCAACTCGTGAAATCGAACTCGAAGTATACTTAATTTCTACCGAATAAATCGAACTCGAAGCAAGTATACTTAATTTGTACCGAATAAATTTGAGTAAGAGCACCTGCGTAAATATTAGACCCAGTTAAAACGGTCTAGGCTCTTCGGCGCCCTTGAAAACGACAGCGGCAATGCCGAGAAGCGCTCAATGTAATGATCACACTCCTGATTTTGCTAACAAATACTCAGATACAATGAGTAAAAGTTCGTGAAAAACACAGTCCACGCGTGGGAAGCTCGTGTATTGTACTATGAACATTAATTCTCGTTTCGTAAATCTTAACATATCAAATTATCTCTGCGGTAGAGCTGCATTCAACTTTATACGGAAAACTTGTGGCGGCCTTATGTGTATATACAATAATGCTAGATGTAGCTTGTACAAAAACTCGCACCATCCTTGTGAATGTGGATTTCGAAATCCACGTAGAAGGTAAAGGGTTCATTAAGTTGTAGTTGTAGTAGTAGTGAAAGCAGCGCTTCAGAAA
>VOMN01106077.1:0-21467 GCA_014899125.1 Orchestia grillus | reverse complement strand
GGATGAGTCCATGTGTAAATGAGCCTTCCTGAGACATGAAGAAAGTGAGGCGTAGAATGTATGCAACTACTTATGATCATTATTCACTTTAAATATTTTCGTTCGAAGATTTAAAAATTCACCAAACTGGCGAAGTGGTTCGAGAATTACTTCATGTACGGTTTATGAGCTTTTATCTGCTCGGTATTAGCTGAGGCCCTGGCGGGGGGCAGCAGGGGCTCGGGAGGGACGGGACCTGTCTCTCTTGAGTGCTCACGGACGTGAACCACGGACAGGCACTGTTACCTGGTATTGAAGGGACGATGGGACGAGTGGGAGACATGCGTACGGCCGTGGAGCAAGTGGGACCCAGCTGCTGTGGGGTAAGGGGGACCCAGCTGCTGTGGGGTAACGGGGACCCAGCTGCTGTGGGGTAAGGGAAACCCACCTGCTGAGGGATATGGGGGACCCACCTGCTGAGGGGTATGGGGGACCCAGCTGCTGTGGGGTAGGGGGTACCCAACTGCTGTGGGGCACGTGGGCGAGTTTTAAAATGTGTGAGTTATTTCTACCGCAGCCTGGTACTGTCCATCTCCCATAACTACCCCGCTCGACGTAAATCTCAGTTCATTTGACAGAATGTTTGGCTTGAGAGAAATAAGTCCTTAGAGACATTGTGTTGGATGCTTTATTCAGGGGATGTATTTTTATGATACAGATAAAAACGCCAATAAAATTAACTCACTAAATGTGAATTTGAAATTGAACAATCAAACAAAACCAAGGCCTATAAACCACGCACGCTGCCCATTGTGATTCTGATCTAGATACAAGCTTGCAGGGTGGGGATGTATCACAGATACACGCCTGCGGTGCGGGGATGTTTCATAGATACACGCCTGCGAGGTGAGGATGTATCCCAGATACACGCCTGCGGTGCGGGGATGTATCATAGATACACGCTTGCGGTGTGGGGATTTATCGCAGATACACGTTTGCGGTGCGGGGATGTGTCACAGATACACACCTGTGGTGCGGGGATGTGTCACAGATACGCGCCTGCTGTGCGGGGATGTGTCACAGATACACGCCTGCGGTGCGGGGATGTGTCACAGATACACGCCTGTTGTGTGGGGATGTGTCACAGATACACGCCTGTGGTGCGGGATTGTGTCACAGATACACGCCTGTGGTGCGGGGATATTCGGTTGCTCTCCGACGCGTGCAATACGGCATTTGATTCGCTGGAAAAGCGCATTCAAGTCGCAGTTTGCCTACTGTTTTGATGCCGTCCAATACCAAAAAAAAAAAAATTTCCTCATTGTGCAACCCGAGTCTGTTCAAAAGAGTGACGCACGAATAGCAGAACTCGTGTTTTGTGTTTGCTGTTGTGGGCGAGTTTCCGTTTTGGCGCCGGAATATCGAGTGTCTTGCTGAAAATGTTGCTTTGTTCCCATCACTAAGAGCACGAGGCGAGGACACCACTCACCCGGTGTTCTCATCACTCAGAACACCACACGCCTCGCGTTCTCAGCACTCAGAACACGAGGTGAGAACATCACATGCCTCGCGTTCTCAGAACACGAGGTGAGAACACCACACGTCTCGCGTTCTCATCACACAAAACACGAGGTGAGAACACCACACGCCTCGCGTTCTCATCACACAAAACACGAGGGGAGAACGCCACACGTCTCGCGTTCTCATCACTCAGAACACGAGGTGAAAACACCACACGCCTCGTGTTCTCATCACTCAGAACACGAGGTGAAAACACCGCACGCCTCGCGTTCTCATCACTCAGAACACGAGGTGAAAACACCACACGCCTCGCGTTCTCATCACTCAGAACACGAGGTGAGAACACCACACCGCTGGTGTTCATTAGGTGCGCCCGAAATAGCCGAACATTTCGGGACGACTTGACGCGCTCCAGCAGAGCATCCATTTTCATTTGAAACCAATACAGGCGAGTGCGCACACCAGCGCTCAGAGGAAAAGAACAAAGGCCTTTTCAGGAGTCCTGCCTTAAAAAGAACGCCAAAGTTTGACGGTGTCCGGACTATGGCTGCTGGATCGAGTTATGATATCCGGACTACGGCTGCTGGATCGAGTTATGATATCTGGACTACGGCTGCTGGATAGAGTGATGGTATCCGGACTACGGCTGCTGGATCGAGTGATGGTATCCGGACTGCGGCTGCTGGATAGAGTGATGGTATCCGAACTACGGCAGCTGGATCGAGTGAGGGTATCCGGACTGCGGCTGCTGGATAGAGTGATGGTATCCGGATTACGGCTGCTGGATCGGGTGACTCTTATGCTGAGCAGCTACAAAATTTCTGGGCATTTGCATGCCTAAGTTTGCGCCTAACTACACGTCTAACTTTACTTCGAACTTTACCTCTAAATTTACACACTAACTTTAACTATAACTTTACGTCTAATGTTACATGTTACTACATGTTTAACCACACGTCTAAATTTTATGCGCGATCAGGAAGAATTTCTGTCAGAGGTGGTGGAGTGTACGAAAGTTTACGGATATGTGCGGAAATTTCTTTTTTCTGGAGTTGACGCTGGCTAAATTTGTTCCTATTCGAAGTTACGGGCCTGGCTGTACTTGGTGTCTGTGAGAGTCACACGGGAGCAGATAATTTGAGATTTTAACGTTGTAGGTTCCGTGCTATCAATTCACTTCTCCGAAGCACGGGTACTTGTCTTTGATATTGAGATACGTTTTGAGGCTTCTGAAAATTTGAAAGCACTTACTCGGTGCACGAGGCTTTCACCCGCGTAGCTGTCGATGCCGTTCCACCGACTGGCCCAGCGGCCTGACTACGCTTTTGCTGCTGCCCATGTAACCGACGCACAAATGTGCTCCAGGTTCCCGTGCGAGCCTGGTAATTTGGCTCTGGTCCTTACATTACCAGTGTAATGCGACTCGATCTTATCATAAAAGAGCCGTTTAAATTTCCAAGAAAAAGAGCTTCAAACTGAGCCAGACTTTTCTCGGCAACTCGTCGGCTTGATCCTGCTGTGAAATTATCGGCGATTTAAGCGTTTTGGCCCATATTTGGGCATGGCGCTGGGCGCAGGCACGCTTCTTATTGATGCTCTTTTTATTGCCACCCCGGGGTGCGTATGCAGATTGAGGAGATCTGGCACGTAACGGGAGGAATGTGTGACCAGTTTCCATCTTGCGATTGAGATGAGGGGTGAAGAATGTCAGTGCATATATCTATGGATTGAGCACTCAAATACACTGGCAGCAAATATTAATTCTGTATAAGATTTGATCCCGTTTCGTCCGCCCCATTACGATCAGAAGCTGCTACTTTACAACTCCTTTAGTATTTTTGCGGGGCAAACTCTGCACCTCAATTTCCTGTCAAGCTCCGGGGCAAAGTTTTTAATTGAGCAAAAGGTCATTTTACGTTAAAACTCCCGTAATAACGACTTGTTTTTTCTTCTTCTTTGCAGGTAAGCCGCCTTGGTCGCGAGGCGCTCGCTCGCAGCTGCGGGACGTGAGTGTTCGAGTGGCATCATCTCTGTGATTGCTGTGAGTGCGCCCGGGTAAACCATTACCTCGGGGTGAAGTGGCAGCTAGGGGGAAGGGATGTCATGGTGGATAGTTCCGGTTATTGAACTCAATGTCAGGCGTATGAGTTTATTTTGGCTTGCTGAAACTGCTGCTTAAAATGCCACTTTCGAGTAGAAAATCAAGTTACGAAACGATTTTGAATAAAGAAATGAAGTTGAAAATGGTTCCTTAAAGTATTTTTAAGGAACCATGCGCCATTTTTCCTGCTTTGAAATGAGCTCAGTGGTCCAAACAATGTTCCCATGGCACTCTCCCAAGTTGTTTTCGTAGTGTTCCATTGTAGGCAGCGCTGAGATCGAGCTGCTGGAAGGCCTTCAGAGCAGCTGGCAGGGAAGTTCATCTCAACTTAATGGTGGGTTTAGCTTCGATCCTTCGGGCATTTTGACCGTTTATGTTGTTTGTAGCGTTCTTTCAAGACCAGGTGCGGCATTGTCGATTTGGCTGAACCATTCAGCGATCGTTGAGGTTTGTTCTATGCTTGATGTTTCCAGCTCGTAAGTCGACAATCTTATGCTGTCAAAGAATTACCAGATGTCATCGCTGTTTCTTGAAAGCTCGAGCAACCAAATGCCAAAGGTGGTTCTCTCCAGTTGCCTTCTGCAATTTTTTCAGTCAACAACTGAAACCAAATGATGACGCTGGCGCGTCACAGCTGGTTCGTGTAATTTTCTCAATCAACAATTGTAACCAGCTGCCATCGCTGGATTTTACCAGCTGGTTTGTGCCGCTTCGCCAGTCAACAATCAGCTGCTGTCTGCTAGGCTTCCTTCCTGCCCCGCGCGACGACCAGCAGCTAACGATCCTCGCAGTGCATCAAATTACTTCGAGAAAGTCCGACCTCTTCATGGGGCGACCGCAGGGCTCCGCTCGAGAGAAAGAGGGAGTCATTGACAAAACGTGCCTCAGATGAACATTTAAATTGTGCTTCTTTATACAAATAATTTTATGACATAAAGCCGTCTCTGCCCGAGTCCTATGAGGACTACTGCCAGGCCTGAAAGACGTCAGTAATGATTCAGATTAGTGCTAAATTCTTATTATTTTTTCAAAATTAGGGCGAATGTGTACACGAGTACATAAAAGTTAAATGACTGTTTGCGCAATATTTCGTTCATTTAAGAAATAAGGGTATCCTAATAGCGTCCATAGTCCAGTTGTACTTTCAGTAGGTGCGAGCCTCTCTGACGCTGCCCAATAAATGGGCAGCAGGGTTATTTATTACCCATTATTATATTCACTCAAGATGAAACGAACACTGACATATCAACGTTCACAACCCCCTCGCCAAACATCTCATGCGTCCGGACTTCCTGCGGACCCTCGTACCAAAACCCGAACAGTAAAATCCATTTGACGCTGAATTCGTGTCTACCTCCTCGAACGTGTATTCGAGTCAGCGATGTGGAGCTAGATGAAAAATTTCTGGCTCCGGCTCCAGTGCAGCGATTTTGTGTGACAATGGCTTCGGCTCCGGCTCAGACTCTGGCCATAACAGAGTAAAATTTACCGGCTCCTCCTGCCTCGGCTCCTCATTGCTGATCGTAATTGAAAGATGCTGCCTGGAGCGACATGATGATGCGATCGGTTTGAACGGACTCCCCATTGTAGCGTGTGCTCCCCATGTCCTTCTGCGCCCGCTTTGGGGACGGGTCTGCTCTTGTGGGACCCATTGGTGACGGGTCTGCTCTTGTGAGACCCATTAGTGACGGGTCTGCTCTTGTGGGACCCATTGGTGACGCTTTTGGTGACGGGTCTGCTTTTGTGGGACCCTTTGGTGACGGGTCTGCTCTTGTGGGACCCATTGGTGACGAGTCTGCTCTTGTGGGACCCATTGGTGACGCCTTTGGCGATGTTTTTTATAGCAATCCCAATAAAGTAAATGGTAATATTAATATATTTTATACGTATTTACTTCAACTCTTTTCGCGTATAAGTCTACGCTCCTCGAATGCTGTACTAATCAAACTGAAACTCATGAAGCCGTCCTAGCCTAGGGCGCTACAAGCAGGAAACCAGTCCTGCTCCAGAAAATCGCACAATTCTTCCACCGCAGCCTTAAATTGCTTCGAACTTAGAGACCTGTTGTAGCGAAGGCCCGCGTTTTTCTACAGACTCCTCGCAATACTTTTTTTAGAGCAAGCACACGTTCTGCGAGCTTTGTGGGGCTTTTTCCATGGAAATTCTTCGTTTTCTTCATCTTATGGCGCTATCGGTACCCTCATCGCGTTGTTCTGTAGGTCTTATGTTCTGTAGATCTTATGTTCTGTAGGTCTTATGTTCTGTAGGTCTTATGTTCTGTAGGTCTTATGTTCTGTAGGTCTTATGGCGATTGTCGGCAGACTCCTAGCGTTCTTCTGTAGGTCTACATGATGCTTCCAATGAAGAGCTTACATTACTCTTTAGGCCTATACAGGGCCCTCACATCAGCAGCTTACACTGCCCTTTAGGCCCACATGAAGCTCTCACATCAGCAGCTTACACTGCCCTATAGGCCTACATGAAGCCCTCACATCAGCAGCTTACACTGCCCTTTAGGCCCACATGAAGCTCTCACATCAGCAGCTTACACTGCCCTATAGGCCTACATGAAGCTCTCACATCAGCAGCTTACACTGCCCTATAGGCCTACATGAAGCTCTCACATCAGCAGCTTACACTGCCCTATAGGCCTACATGAAGCTCTCACATCAGCAGCTTACACTGCCCTATAGGCCTACATGAAGCTCTCACATCAGCAGCTTACACTGCCCTATAGGCCTACATGAAGCTCTCACATCAGCAGCTTACACTGCCCTATAGGCCTACATGAAGCTCTCACATCAGCAGCTTACACTGCCCTTTAGGCCCACATGAAGCTCTCACATCAGCAGCTTACACTGCCCTTTAGGCCCACATGAAGCTCTCACATCAGCAGCTTACACTGCCCTATAGGCCTACATGAAGCCCTCACATCAGCAGCTTACACTGCCCTTTAGGCCTACATGAAGCTCTCACATCAGCAGCTTACACTGCCCTATAGGCCTACATGAAGCCGTCACATCAGCAGCTTACACTGCCCTTTAGGCCTACATGAAGCTCTCACATCAGCAGCTTACACTGCCTTATAGGCCCACATGAAGCTCTCACATCAGCAGTTTACACTGCCCTATAGGCCTACACTGCTCTATAGGTCTACATAAAATTCTCCCAGCAAAAGCCTACGTCGCTCCAGGACCGCGCTAAGTGCCGGGTTGGGCCGCCGCCGCCCGCCAAAAATCAGCAGCTCTCGAAGCTAAACGCGGCTTTAGCGTCAATTTTTAAGACAAATTGGAGTTGTTGTGGATGCTGCACATGTAACTGGGACACGCAGCTGCAACCTGCATGCACGCAGCTGTACAGTGCACACACGCAGCTGTACAGTGCACACACGCAGCTGTACAGCACACACACGCAGCTGTAAAGTACAGACAAAGTGCGGAAATGGACTTTGCAGGCATAGGCACAGCGCTCTCGTCACCCAATGCAATAAGCGCTGCAAAAGAAGAAAAAAGTTTCACGCTTCCAGGTGATTCCCAGGCTAATGTATTCCAGTCTACTTTGCTGGATCATCTGTAAAATTATCAACAATTTTTGACTTCCGAGCAGTATTTTCATCCATCATTTTGTAAGCCTGTCAATGAGGCGGCGAAAAAGTCCGACTTGGATTATCCGATGTTTGTCTGAAGGGAGCCGTGTTGCTGGTACGCGCTGCGACCCCGCAGCCCGGCCTTCTGGGACCTGCCTGTGAAACACGCGTTATGATGACCGACGACTGCCGCGTACCCGCTGGTTCGTGTCTTTGTGGCTCTGCTCTAAAGCGAGCAAAAGCGACGTGACAGTGTTCTTTAGACCAAAATTAGTCCATGAAGCTTAAGTGGAACTGATGAAGGTGCTTGTCTTCGAAACGTTTTTTTAGGAAGCGTAGTCAGTTATTTTAGCATTCACTTTGGTTTTAAATTTTGATGGATTGGCTAGGAAACATACATACTTGCAACAAACCCCGCCTTAACCGAGTTAAATCGAACTCCTCACCCGTGTGCTCACCGTCTCAGAGAGAGGGCAAGAGCTGCGTGGGCAGGTTTTCTGTTCAACGCACGTCGGCTCCAAACTTCCGTGCGATAAATTTGTTACGTTTTGACGTCTCATCCGCCCGTGCAGCCAGCCGTGCGGAGCCAGAGAAACCCAAAAGGATGTCGTCGTCGCAGAAACTTTACTTACCAAGTTCCTCAGAGGAGCTAGCACTCCCATGCGACTTCAGGCCGCAATGTTGCCACGGGCACCAGAGCTTCGTGAGGGATGGGCGCTATTCCAGGCAACCGTCGGGGTTAGAAGTCCTAGACGGGTTTATTTCTTTTTTCAACATCATGGGATGAGTGCTTCTTGACAGGCATGTGATTGGTAGTCTTTTTTAGCTCAACACCCTTAACGTACTAAACGAAACAGGCGCTTGTGCGTGTGAGGCCGGTTTTTGTGTGGCGAATGCTTCAATTCGTACCGCATGAAACCGTTAGTTTGGACTAGGGGGGACTACCTACGCCAGCGGGGCGTTGAGTAACACGAAGTTGGGGTCTATAATCTCGGAGTTTGGAGATCATACTCGTAATCTCCCTGTGCTTCCCCTTTTCTGAATCAAAGCTTCGAGTTCATGTGGGGCTTGTGGGCTGTGTACCACCCCTCCACTTGCCAGTTATCTTCTGCCCCTTACTCCCCACCCAACTAACCATTAAGGGCGAGCTCTTCATAGCCACTCACCACTCATCTAACCATTAGTAGCGATCTTCTCACAGCCACTCACCACTCATCTAACCATTAGTAGCGAGTTTCTCACAACCACTCTCCACTCATCTAACCATTAGTGGCGAGTTAGACATTTACAGCGGATCATTTGACGGCGTGTAGACGTGACATCGGACGACCCGCGCTGTGCCACTTCTCCAACAAATAAGTGAGCTCCTGCATGGTAATTTAAAAGCCGCACTGTCTATTGTGCCCCGCGCTCTCAGGATTTTTCCTTTTTCATCCCAAAGTAGTTTCCTTGTTCGAAAGTTGAAAGTTGTTCGAAAGTTCACTAAGAGGAGAAAGTTCAGTTCTCTTTTCCGAGTTCTTTCCACACCTCATTTCGCGACGTACAAACGGACATGCAATGAAGTGACAGTGTGCAGCTCCCAATACTGAGGGGGACCCGTACCTGCTGTACTACACTGAGGCTCCTACCCGCTGTACCACACTGAGGCTCCTACCCGCTGTACCACACTGAGGCTCCTACCTGCTGTACCACAGTGAAAAATACAGCATTTTTAATGCTCTTACATGCTTGATTCGCTTGTCAGAAAATCTGCACGTGTTCTTATTTTAGTGTGTTCACCGTGACACACCTAACGAGAGTCTACGATATCTCATGTGGAGGTTTGGTTCCTCTTAATACCTACTAGTCTAACGCCAGTATTGAAAATATATAAATAAGATTGGAATAAGTACAAGGAATGTATTAAAGCCTCGTACTACATTCGAACTAAACAAAACCTGTTGTTGAAAATCTTATTCGTCAATATGGCCTTAATCACACTTGTGAAGACTGTACTGATAAAACTCTGAACTAATACACAAATCTATTAAGTTAAAATCACGCTTCATTTGAATTATCCACTCGATGCACTCATTCCGCATAGGATTAAATAGCCACCCACGCCCTCACTCGCCGCCAGTTGCTGCAATACTCCCCTACCAACTGGAGGTTGACATATCCAGGAGTACCAAGATTTCTCAACGACTGACGTCCTCAACCGCACTGAAGTGGCCAGAGCAGGCGGACCTAATTAGCACGTGAAGGGATGTATAAATACTTAGGTGTGTTACCTCACTCACACCGTTTAGCGTAAGTAATTTCATAACTCAGTAAGTGGAAGACAAGACGATCAAGAGGCGTCCTGCTATTAAAGAGAGGCTATAGATGCAGTTTAGAAGCGTCGGAAGGTTGATGCTGTGCTGAAATTGACGTCTTGCCCTGTACAAAACTCGCACCAGTGGTTCCTAGCGAGCGCTGTAAAGGCCTATCTTTCGGGAAGGTTGAGGCGTGAAGGTTAAAGACGTCAGGGCTCCTCCATTCTAGCTAGTCCGGTGTACAACTTTTCCTTGGCTTTATTGTCTCGCTACGACGGCATGGGAAATTGCGACGTACAAATCAGTTCGTTTCGTGGGAGTTTAGAGCGCTTGACGCGTCGATGTCTTCCCATGCAATTGTGACTGGCGGCAACGCTCCAAATGGTGTGGCCCTTCCTCAACCAAACCGAAAAATCTTTTCCGAGGCGACCTGAGGTGAATTCGGCCGCCGTGTAAATCAAGTGCGCAGACATAGTGTACAAATGGTGGAAAATCTTGTACGTTCGGTAGACCGACATGATAAGTTTCGTCGCGGAATGTGCGAAGTAAAAGAAGAAAGTTTTTTGTACTTTTGACTCCTAAAGGATGTCGCAAACGCGAAAAATCAAAGCGAAAGCAAGGTGATTGATAAGCCGCGTAAAATCTTCAGTGCGAGGAGTCTAAATTTATTCCAAGGGAAAGTGTTCGTTGCGAAGAAATCAAGAGATTTCCCGTATCGAGAGAAAGATGAAATTTCGGAGAGCGAACTCCGCGGCAATCTTTTGAGTGATGGTCAAAATGCAGAGTTGGAAGCGTGACAGGTTATGGTCGGTGGCTCTGTTGTCGGGACCATTATTGCTGGTTCTTTTGCTCCTGTTGTTGCCGTTGTGGAGGCTTATCTTACATACTGCTGATAATTACACCTTTGGGATGGAGTTTTACCTCTGCTGCTACTGATGTGTTTTGTTGATTTACTGCTGCTGGTCTTGTTGCGTGCTACCGTCACTGCTCTCATCACCTGCAATGTCCGTGCTATAAGGAAGGCTGTTGCAGCCGCAGCAGCTGCTACAGCTGCAGCTGTATCCGTCAAGTCGGCCATCAATAGGCAAGTTCAGGACAGATGTGCCCTCTATTCCCGTGCCCCCATCACGCCCCCACTACCCCCTCCCCCAAACTCGGGTCCGGAATCAACTGATGACAATCTTAGCTAAACAGGAGCAAGAAAGCCTTGATTTTATCATGTTGCTCTTCTTACATTATTTGTGGAGAGCTTATCTAACTTTTATGTCGCTCCCGCCTATCTGATCCAATAAAACTTTTAGATTTACGTCGTCCACCAAGACCCTGGCTTGCATAGGAACTTTTCGGGGCCGTATTGGCGCCCTCGGCCGCTCTCAAAACGCTCGCTAATTTCCTGTGCGCCATGGAAGGCCCCTGTGTATTGGCACCGAACGCTCGATTGGACGTCTTGGGCGTGTACGGTGTTCAGTGTTCGGACGCACGTTTGGGACGTGTTCGGTGTTCAGTGTTCGGACGCACTTTTGGGACGTTTCGGTGTTCAGTGTTCGGGCGCACTTTTGAGGCGTGTCCTTTCGATGCTCAATGTTCGGACGCACTTTTGAGGCTTGTCCTTTCGATGTTCAATGTTCGGACGCACTTTTGAGGCGTGTTCTTACGATGTTCAATGTTGTATGCACACGAGTATGCATGTGTGTGAGGCGAGTGAGGCTTGGCAGCTTGTTGGCACTCACGCATCGTCCATGTTTGTGCTGGTTCATTGCGGCTGAGTCTAATTCTTCATGCGTCACTTGTATCCATAGCAGTACTGTCCCGTGTGCAAGTTAAAATTCTCTGCCGTAGTTAACGTTGAAATTCTCTGCGGAACTGTGCCGAGTGTAAGTTAAAATTCTCTGAGGTGATAATAGATAAATGACTTCAAGTTATGAGGCGAGCAATCGCCCCAAAATGGCTAAGTTTTCACATATTTGCACGTTAACATCCACGCGTGAGTGCGGAGATCGATTTTTATAAACTCCCCGAATATTACTGGTGAAATCGATCTCCTGATATTTGCAGATTTTAAGACTGTTTAAAAAAATGATGGATAAATATTCTTAATTCTACTTGTATTGAGAATTGTTTTTAAAACGCTTCAAAATTGTCACAATATTTGGTTTTGTTTCTTTAGCATACTTGCTTCTCTGGATGCCATCGAGCTCAATAACTGTATTCGAAGGAGTGGTGTTAATAACTGGGAGTCTTAATACATTAACGTTCAAATCCTGAGATTTTCTTTGAGAAGCTAAACCCTGCAGATATAACTTAAGCTTTTCTAAGTCATTTCCTGCACACAAATCGCGCTGCCGCGGTGCATCGCTGAGCCTATTGTGTGTTTTTTCTGGGCCCAAGCGGCCAAAACAGCTAAAGTGAAGCTCTGCCTCTAAGCCTCCTAACTGGCCAAGACTTCCTAAAAGTTGGAACAGGTTTTGCTTTTGTAGCTTCACGTTAGTGGTCTTTGGAAAATTATGTCACGATGTAGAGCGCTATTGCAGCTGCTGCCAATGCTCGAGGCCCCTTCTCCTTATCTGGAGCCGCTGCGCTTCTCCAACGCTTCTTCGTTTTGGCTTTGGTTGGTACTGGGCCTCGACACGTGTACATATTCATGTGCGGTGCGTCTCAGCTCGATTTCTAGTGAGGTATCTAACCCTGAGTGTTGAAAGAAGCATAATCATTGCTTTAGAAAACGTATGTGTCTTGTACACTCACGTCAATCTGGTTTCGTCAAAAGCTGTGTCAGTGAGTGTTATCTGAAAAGCATGAAAACAACACGTAGTGGCGTTTAGGTGACGCATGGAGGTAGAATTATGTTGCATGGTAGTGGTTCTTTTTGTTGGAGGTATTCAGCTCGCGACTTGCGTCCTGTGCTTCCTACACTTCTGAGCTATAAGCGAATGTTTTTGGGAAATTCAGAACCCAAGTATTTTCTTCAACATAGTGCAAAATTAAGTGTGCGTGCCAATTAGTTTTTGTAGTATTATGAAGTGTCTCACCGAGTCCCATAGGCTCGATTGAATCCAGGTTACTAACCACTGGGCTATGTAATAAATTGCTCAATATCTGTTTAGTTTAGCAGCATAAATTGCGGTGCCGGCCGAACAATTTCTGCAGGGGCAAACGTCAGCACCAACTGACTCCCACGTGCTGATTGTGATAGGTTGGTGCCCCAGCAAATATTGATTTCTCTCACTAACCTCATTAACGAGGCTGAGTCGTAGATCCTGAGGACCAGGCAAACTTTTTGTCGCTCGGTCGACAAATATATGAAATTTTCGTTGATAGTACTCGAGCTGTCAAAATTGTAGATAATTATAGACGCCCAGATTGAAAAATTAAACTGGGGAGTTGTACGCCACATTGGGGCGTAAGTGCACCTCGAGTTTACGCTGGACTGCTGTCCTTCCTCCTTTCCTTACCTCTCAAAGTAAGTATTGCGTTGTTAAAACAGCAACTTTTTCGGTTTGACTGGATTTGGACGTAAATTGGACAGGTTACTGAGAATTTATCGTTTATCTCCTATTTCCACCTTTTCACCATTCCGAGTTTTGTGCCTACCTATTTAAAAACGGAACAGTTTCATCGTCTTTCTAAGCGTTAATTTCAAAACGCGAAGAAGCTCGCTAAAACGCGAGGCTATCGAATCAAGAAATGTAATGATGCCAGTGTGAGAATCCTGTCAGAGGAACCTGTGTCGCCGCGTAATGCTGAGTTGAGTGGCAGTTGCCTTTCCTTCCCGTGAAACACTTTCGAAAATAAGATAAAGATCCTATCACAATTTTTTTTTCCAAAACACAGCTCACATTTTCATGAAGGACTTCGATTTTTGGAAGCAACAAGCTGCAATTGACGTGAACGCGGTTGTGTTCCAAGTACATGATTGTATTGATGCATTCTGAGGTTATTGTCATTACTTAAAGTAACATTTATTATCACCCGAAGCTGGAATACAACAGGCATGCAGACATTGCTTCATTTCAACTATCGGATGCAGGCAGCTAAAGTTCGCGTCTCTGTTCTCTTGATAGCTTCGCTTAATTTCTGAGTGAGACGTTGTATGGAAAAATGGTACTACTCATCATCGTCAGTTTTTACATCTTCGAATTGAAACCGGAAGCTAAAAGTCTGTACGTATTTTCGACTATATTTTGAAAGCGATGGTATGGCGAGTGTGAACGACTGACCGGTCCAGACTCTTTCCCTTCTGAGGCACAAGAGTGACGTCATGCGCTACTGTCACACCGCTGTACGTGTAAGCAAGCCCTCTTTTTTTTTCTCACGATTCGGTTTTCGATCACATTTTGCGGGGAAATTTTCTGATGATCAATTAAATGTGCTATAATTCTATGGGAAGCGTTGCTTCAGGTTTCGTGCAGTTTTCGTCAGAGTTTTTTTGTGAGTTACGAGTCCCATGTATCGAGGTCGCACTGTGCAGTTGGACGCTCCTAGCAAATTTTACGCGCGCTCTGCTTTTTTCTTCGGCGCATTTCGCTGATACTTTTTCGCTTGTTTGAGATTCACTCAATTTTATTGCCCATGAGCAGACCGCGGGCCCCGCCAGTTTCTACGTGTGCCTCAAAGGCGGAAGGAATTTAGTCCGAGTGCCGCCTGAATACTTATCGGACCGGCAGCGCCCGCCTCCCAAAGTTGCGGGGTAAAACACATTAAATTAGATTCTTGGGACTCTCTTTGGAGTTGCCCTCGTCCTTATCTTTTGTTTAGATGCTTGACTGATGCCGCCGGCAGGGCTTTGCCACCGTCGTGTCCGAACTCTTCCGTCTTATGTACGGACATCCAGACGAGATTCACGAGACTTCCGAAGCAAGTAAGAAATAAAATGAGTTTATTTTCTGCCCTACATTTCGAATGAACTTGGATAGTTTGGATCCCACTCTTTAGACCTACTGAAATCTTTTCTCGCCAAGAGTTTGACTGTAGTGCTCGAAAATCGGAAACGCAGCTTTGTTTTGAGATTGGAGTTTCTCTATTGCTTTCTTCACTGGAATTTAAAACTCATTTTATACCCTAAGTTTTTTTGCTTTGCAACTTTTTCTGTGTCTCTTCCCCAACACGTTTCGTATAAGTTTCGAACCCTGAAATTGTCTTACAAGATCAACTTAGTTGACTTCACGGGAATTATTCGTTCATTACCGCGAACTTTGTCACCGGTGAACCTTTTTCTTGCTTTTGATCTCGTGGGTGCATCATTGCCTGGAGACATGAGTGATGTTGATGCGCTGCGTTTGTGTTCCAGGGTCTGATGATTCTCAATAGCTTTACGATTATATGCTTTGAAAGCCTTGGAATTAGTTCGGGTACCACGTCCTGGACCACGCTGATGTGCAACCTTTTTGGACATTTCACATTCAATCTTCTTTTTCGGAGGGAAGAACCCGCTCCGGGGTATCGAACCGGGGACCTTCAGACAAGGAAGCAAGCACGCTATCACTTGCGCTACGAAGACTTCAGAGCTCTCTGATACCGCACGAGTCGAGTACAGGGAGACACTCCCGAGGTTCGTGTGTCGAAAACGACGACAACAAAGACAACAACTGTAACTGCAGTCTCAGTTTTTATTTCGTATTTTTGCCATCAGTCAAAACATTGTTGGGGAGTTCACTCTCGGAAATTTCATCTTTCTTTTCATACGGAAAATCTCTTGAATTCTTTGCCACGAAAACTTTCTCTGCCTCACGTGCCTTGTTAAGTACAATGTAGGTAGAGTATGTCGTGTTACAAATCTCGAGCGCCTGCAAGTCAGGAGCACGAGTAGCTGTGCAGGCGCACGTTGAAGATTCTTGCTCTTCTTTAGCCACTGCAGCTCTTCTTTAGCCACTGCAGCTCTTTTTCAGCCACTGCAGCTCTTCTTCAGCCACTGCAGCTCTTCTTCAGCAACTGCAGCTCTTCTTCAGCCACTGCAGCTCTTCTTCAGCTACTCAGTGCATCGTGCGGGCCGAGCTCCTCATAATCAGTAAAACCTTCACTTTTGCACTCGTTAATGTGGCCTTAATAGTTGGCACATGGTGTAGAGCGTTATTCGAAGCATTGGACTGAAACCTGTTTGCTGTTCCATTGTAAATGACGGAATAAAACTTAAATTTTTGTGATCAACTAGTTTATATTTCTGAGAGATGCTTCTTTTATTTTCCTGTCTCCACGTTTTGTGAATGATTTGCCGCATAGAAGACTAAAAATTTGGTAAGGGGCTTCTAGCCAAGCCTAGAGACGTCTCTCTCCTTTGAAGCACTTCGGAGGCATTATGGGGATATTAGTAAATGATAGAAGTGATAGCCATGCAATATCCCTTTCTGGTCATTTCAGACGAAAATTATACTTTTAGCATTCTATCTGATCACGTAAGTTCCTATTCAAGGGACGGACGTTCATCTCCCAGCACTGAGTCTACCGATTATATCACTGGTCAACAACTGAAAGCAAAAAGTTTCCGACACGAAAAGTAATAGCTGTAGTAGACTCATTTTGGGTTGCTTAATCCAAATTTGATCTCAGATTTGGTCTATCGCATTACATTTTTGCACTCTCATCATACCCCAATTTTATACACAGTAACTTTTTCCAAAGATTAACTTTTCACTCTTCCTCATATGTAGCAGGCTGCTTAATATGTGTTATTGAGACTGTAGAGCTACACCAGACTACTGGGGGAAAAGGAATGGCCCACAAAAAAGAGTTTGAGGCCTGGTGAGAAGAACGTTATCAATGATTCTCTTGTTCAGAGAAAAAAGATTTTCTTTACTGCACTGCACATAGAACTTGGTTTGATGAAACAATTGATGAAAGCCCTTGATCGCAATGGAGACTCCTTCTATTGCATACGTTCAACCTTTCCAACTCTGAGTGATGAAAAGAAAATGGCAGGAGTATTTGGTGGACCTCAGATAAGAACACTGCTCAGAGATGCCCACTTTGTCACAGCAATGAATACTGTAGAAGCTAGAACTTGTTATACTCTCTTTGATGTGATAAAGAATTTCCTTGGAGACAGGAAAGTTTACAACTATAAAGAAATTGGGGAGAAACTGCTTTTGAGTTTTCAATCACTTGTATGTAGAATGAGTATCAAGTTATACATCTTACACAGTCATTCGAGTGATTTTCCAGAGAGCCTGGACGATGTTAGTGAAGAACACAGTGAACGCTTTCATCAAGACATTAAAGTTATGGAAGAACGCCACCAAGGCATATGGGACACCATTATGATGTCCAACGACTGTTGGTGCCTGAGGAGGAATGGTCCGGATGTTGTGCATGACAGAATGTCGGAAAAAGGAAGTCTATGTAGCTGTAACTTCAGCGTAAGCAGTAAATATTTTGCACATTTTTTCATGTGCATATTTCATTCACTATAAGCACAAAATTGCCGATTCCCATATCTATCTCTCTATCTATCTACGTACATGTGTATATGTAGATATAAAGCATCATATTTTGAAAACCTGATGTGTTGAACAAAACCTAGTCGCATATTTGAATTTAGTGCACCAAGACTAACTAGCGCTCGTTTGAAAACGTCACCCCAAAAAAGTTGTGTTGGCCAATGTAATCTTCAGTTCTCGCAGTTAAGATAACTTTGAATCGCTCAACGGAGCCTCTTAGCCCACGACTTCGAGTGTTTGAAAAATTACTTATTTTGCGCGCATATTTTTAGTTTATCACATGCTACAAGGGAGAGTTTCTGCTAAATTCGTACCGCATGTGACCCATGAATTGTAGGTTTTCGCACCTCTGCGTGATATCGTTGACCGTTTTTTCACAAATGTTGTTGGTCGGTTCACACATGGAGTTCAATTAAACGACGGACTAACTTCCCTTGCGAGATGAGCGAATGTAAGAATGCGTAAGCTGGAAGAGCTTTTGACATTGGATGTATCATGGGGCCGAGGAATTCATTTATGCTTCTTTATCCATTGATGCTATGAACTACTTACTAGTCGTTATTTGAGCGGGCGAAGGTCACGTGGGGAACACTGAAATCACTCCACGGCGTACGACGAAGCAAAAAGCATTCTTTCCTTATTCTTAAATGACTTCAGCGGAGGTTCGTGCCTGTTGTAATGGCCGTATTGCAGCAGTAATGTTGGACTGATTAGGACTGTAGAGCTCCTTTCTCGTTTCCTCCATCGGCATGGCAGCTATTCCTGTCAGTTTGGAGGTGAAGTAGGTGTTGGTGGAGCAAAAATAAAACCTTGCGGGCGTCAGCTTTCTCAGCGCGCTAGACAAGGGTGAACGTCTGACTTCTCCGCAGCTGAACGTCAGTCGGCCGCCGTTTTTGCGGACGTCGAAGACGACGTCCATTACCTTGACGTCGAAGAGGACGTTCATTATCTTGACGTCGAAGAAGCCGTCTATTATGGCAGCATGGCTTCTGTCGCGCCTCCGGCCTAACTAAATAGAGGAACACGTGCAAACAAACGTCGTGAGCTGCCAGCCATATGGTGCCCGCTCTTCCCTTCAATATCTCCTTCCTAATTTACTAGAATAAGGGACGCTCTGGCTCCATCTTGTGAGGGTAAGCTTTTTTAACCATGACTGCGTTATTTTTTTAATATGCCTGATAGACTAAGAAACTGCCGTTGTTTCAAAACTCGTTCTTCACATCTCCTTCCTGTTGACAACTTTTCGTTCAGAAATGTAGCTTAAAACCAATTAAAAGTAAGTTTTACGATAGGTTTCGTAATTTTATCCTGAAGTATTGTAGTCTTTAGATTTAGAGTTTTTAATAATGCATAGTGCATCTGAATATCTTGTGTACCTACGATCAAACAGAAAAATTTCTGTTCGCTGGTAGTTTATAGGACGACCATTCTTCATGTGATATACTGAAATAGGTTTGTGTTATGCGACCCAGCAACTAACCGTTAATGGAAGTCATTGAATAATTTGATAGCTCTATGTTCACATTTTTCATCGTTATTTCACTCTAATACTCAGCTGCAGCGAAATGCCTGAGGACAAAACTGCTTTTTAAGTTTAATACGAACAAAACTAATTCAAACGGCATCAATTAGAAAACGTTTTCGCCTCATTTTGAGACTCAACAACAAAAGCGTTTAAAGGTTGCGTACGGCACACAATAAATGCATCGAATTAGGGAGCTCTAATAACAATGAAATTTTGAAAAACCTCACAAATAAATAATTTATAATTGATATATTATTCTGTATATTAAAAATGAAAGCGTACTTTCAGTCAATCTCGACAAACTCAGGAACAATGTCTGTGACAAAATAAAAGGCAGATGACACTTAGTGCGTGGATTTTATTGCACAGTAATTTTGCTATATTTATGCCACTAACATCTCATATTGACCCTCAGTTTACTTTAAACCCCTCAGGAAGGTATTTTAATAGGGAATTTCCTTCTTCGCGTCTTGGGGACTCGGCCAATCACTGGGGAAAAGGTAGGATTCCCGAGGCATTCTTGTAACTGTAACTGATAGAAAAACTTATCTTGTTTACCAAAATGAACCTAATCTGGAAATGAACTTTGAATTGAAACAGTCTCATTGTTGGAATCCTATTAGGTGGGGTAACGGCGGTGGAGCCCCTGATATAATAGGTACAACTGAGTCTCACTGTAGGAATCCCATTAGATGGGGTAACGGCGGTGATGCCCCTTACATGATGGTTACAACCGAGTCTCACTGTTGTGGCCCAGTGTGGGCTGTGGCCCGAGTTTGGTCTACGAAAGCCTGGATAAATTTTCGCACAGCACCAAAGACTGGGAAATTTATTCGTGTGTTGGGTCGAGGTCGCACCTGAGTCCCATGGGACCACTCGGGCACGTGGTGCGGCCTCGAGTGCGCCGCGTGCGGGACTGGAGCAGCACCGTCACCCTCTGTGCTGTCTAGTGCCACCTTTTAATGGGTACTCTCATTACAGTAGCTCACTAAAGCTCACTTGATCTGAGGACTTCTGAGTACTGCACCAGCTTTGAGAACTTCGCTAGATCTCAGGGCTTCAGAGTATTTTACTTTGTCTGAGGGTGTCAGAGTATTTTACTAGGTCTAGGGGCTTCAGAGTACCTTGCTAGATCTGAGGGTTTCAGAGTATTTTACTAGGTCTAGGGGCTTCAGAGTATTTTACTAGGTCTGGGGGCTTCAGAGTATTTGACTAGGTCTGAGGGCTTCAGAGTATTTTACTAGGTCTGAGGGTTTCAGAGTATTTTACTAGGTGTAGGGGTTTCAGAGTATTTTACTAGGGCTGGGGGCTTCAGAGCATCTTACTAGCTCTGAGCACTTCATTAAAACTCAGGACTAAACCGGTGTCACACCTTGTACTTCATGTCTCTATGAATATAGATACGTTGCAAGATCTAAGTACTTTTGGGTTTCTTCAAGGAAGCTCACGTACATATTCAAGTTTGTGTTAGATTATCAGAAATCCTCGGTTGAATAAAAATATTATGAATGAGGTCGCAAGATAAGAAGCTGCACTGAGCGATACCTTCGACAGAGGTAGTTTAACTTAAATTATTCTCACAAACCGATCAAATTCAACCAAAAATCTGCATTTCTCTTGAATTTGTATCCTCTGCTCTCACATGGTGGGAACTGCTCAAAATAAATGTTTTTTTACCTTCTTGAGGCGGTCTTGAATTCACTGATAAACACACGTTATTCAATTATAATTACTCTGCACTCTTGGGTACATTTTTAATTTTCTCGAGATTTTGAATGCGAAAACCCACGTACCTCAATTTATACCTTATTGTTGAAAAGTGCTGTCAGTCTGACGATTATATCAGTGGGTGGACAGCATGGATATTTTCTTCCCTTAAATTTTAAAACTCAAAACTTTAGCTTTCGTTTAATTCGGTCTTTGCGTGAAAAGCTCCTCAGGTCCCAACAGTATTTATGCAGGAACCCCTTTTGAACTACATTCCATTTGAAACACAAGGCAGCATTTATGTGCAACGTAAACCATTCATACCTGCACTAGCATGCATAGAAGCCGCAACCTTGACACGAGTTGTGCGAGCGAAGCACTACGGTGTCTGCGTTCGAGAACGTACGCGAGCGCGCCGCAGGAGCGACAGCACTTCCATGCGCAGGCGCGCGTGGGGCTGACGATAGATTTCGATGGACGCGGTTGGCCGCTCTCCCTCGTTAGGGTGACCGGGCGCGCTGTTGCGGCGATAAAACTTCATGCGTTTGATTTACGGCCGCACAGTGCTGGGCACGGCTCCAGCGAACGCTGTTGTCGCACGGCCGAGCAATACGCTCTCGCTGCAGGCCCCAAGGCATGACGCGAGCTGTGCTGCTCTCAATAAGTGCGAGTGCCTGAGGTTGCTTCCTTGGTTTGAACGCACCTCTAAGGTGTTAAGTATCCGTTGGCACCTTAATAAATGATGGCAGCGGTGGGATTTGATTAGAAACAATGAGTGCATAACAAAGGTGTGGGTGTTGCTTTGAGTGATGCGATGGGAAAAGTTTTTTCTCTGATTTTTATGTGTTTTCGTCGTGCATGGCGATCGTGAGACGAGGTGGATTCTGCAGACAGGTTTCTGACGTTCGACTGCACCGTCCTGTTTTGTTAGGAGGTCAATCCTTCCTACCTGTTCTTCTGACAAGTGAACTTCAAGACCACAATGATGTCGTGTTGGCCTGATCTTACGATTTATTGCTAGTCCTCACCTAGGTAGGGTGCTAAATTATGTACTTATTATGAGCCTTCTGAAATACTCTCAAAATGATTGACGTTGGGAGCGAAAGGTGAGATGATACGATGGACAGTACAGGCAGTTTTCCCTCACTAGTGTGGGAGTTGCCGCTGTGTGACAAGATTGTACGCGGCAAGATGAAAAGATACATTTCTTAGTTTATTAAACGCAAAATGGAATGAAGAATAAAGAAATCTGTTATTATTTTATGAAGGTGTAGAAAGTGTCCCAGTACCTCACACACCAGTGTCCCAGTACCTCACACACCAG
>VOMN01106075.1:0-21355 GCA_014899125.1 Orchestia grillus | reverse complement strand
CCGCTACATTTCATGAAATGTAGCGGCCGCTCTGCCCGTTGAAATGTAGTGGCCGCTACATTTCAAAGTAGCGCTGCCCAGCTCTGCCGCTGGGTATATCTGTCGGGCTTGAGAGTATTTGCCAACTATTGAGTACTGAGAGTTTTGCGTGGTTGTGCTATTTTACCTCTTACCGCAATCCAATTCAGCCACCACACCGTCTTTACAGCAATATAGCGAGACAGCCTGCTATAGAAAGACAGCCTGCTATGGCGAGACAGCCTGCTATGGCGAGACAGNGCCTGCAATAGAGAGACAGCCTGCTATGGCGAGACAGCCTTCTAATTTTCACATTTCACGAGCATTCAACGTACTCAGCCTCAATTTTTCTAATCTAGTCTTTCGGTGAAGTATTTTACCATTCACATTTTTTACACAATTAACATTGGAAAAAATTGTGATGTCACCGGGGAAATTTTGGTCCCCTTGGTGGTGGTGCTCGTAGAGGCGCGACCGTCACCAAAGGGTTCACGTTTGAAGTTGGCGCGCGAGACAATACTGGGGCAGGCGGAGGTGGGGACGAGATTCTCTATGAACGGTCGTATCAAGAAATACTGAAGTTCAAT
Organism: Orchestia grillus; assembly: GCA_014899125.1. Taxonomy (NCBI): domain Eukaryota; kingdom Metazoa; phylum Arthropoda; class Malacostraca; order Amphipoda; family Talitridae; genus Orchestia; species Orchestia grillus. Next base: position 20,750 of record VOMN01106075.1, on the reverse strand, counting down.
TTCTGGAGGCTCGGAAAAAAGACACGTCGCCCGTCAGGCAGCAGCTCAGCGAGCTCAGCTTGAAAGATCCCTGAGAAATAATTGGCAATTGAAAGTGAGACGAGGAGGGCGGAGGGACAAAGTCGATCACGAAGAATTTATTAAAAACTCGAGATAAAGTTTTGGGATAGGCCACGAGAAAAAAAAATTGCGAGTACATAGACGAGAAATGAAAGGTATCCAGGTAAAGCGTGGAAAAATTATACTAATAACGTAACAAAAAATGCATTGTAAATGCTTCACTGATTTCTAATGAATCAACTTTCACTGCATTCATCACGACATAATTGAACGAGTCCTTTCTGTTTGAAGCAAAGCTGAGGCGGAAGAAGATGAATTTATGAAAACCCACTCACGAGAATAGATTAGATATAGTAAGTTTGAAGCTTACAACTCACATGAAATGTGATCCGAAGAAAGCGAAAAGAAGGCAACATTTATTATTGACTTTAGAAAATGTAGAATCTATGCACAGGTGTGTTCCCATACAAGATTCTCTGTGCATAGAAACAGCAAGTTAAGAAGGATGTCGAAGAAAATATAAAGAATAATCAGCTCAGAAGGCATGAAAATGGAAAGAAGCAAAGTGGGCACGAAAGATAAAAGTCTCGAAAGCCTAGTTATAGCTGAGGTTACCTACCAGTGTCCTCTAGGCTGGTGACGCCAGTACCAGTAGGATAGACAAGCCTACCTAACCTAATAGCTATTGCCTATGGCCCATCCTACACCCCTGAGGGGTGACTCTTTAGTTTTAACGAAGGAATTCGGATCTTCACTTTCAGTTCCTGGAGTAAGAATAAACTTAGCCCAAATAACACTTTGCAGACGCAGACCATCCCGCCAACGACTCTGTAAACCCAGCCCAGAACACACCAGCTCATTGTCATCTGTAGTGGAAAATAAGCGAGCGACGGAGACGCTGCTTCTCTAACAGAAGAGTGGCGCTAAGCTCACGTGCATATGCAGGCCCACTGTGGATTGATACGAGAAATAACACAAATGTTAATATAATAAAATGTAATAGTGATAAAATTTTATATTGATCAACGGGAACCAGAGCACATACTGCTAAAGCATTTGGTGATCCTCGCTTCTACAGTCATCTCTCTCAGGCTTGGTCTTTACCCTTTTGGGATGGGTGTGAACTGTAATGTTAAAAGCTTTAAAGCTGTTATTAGGGAATTTTTGATTGCATTTTTAAGATATACCCTGATCTTCAGCAGAGAAGTGGATAGATGCGATGAGGCAGTCTGATTTGCTCTCAGTTGTAGCGGTAAAACACATTAGATCTCATTCTGAATACATAATATTTCTCTATTATCGCACGTGATAAATCAAGCATAAAATGGGTGAGCATCAACGTGTGTCAGAAGCCCGGCCACAGACAAGGCGCCGCATATTGGCGCGTTGGCACACTTTTTTAAAATCCTCAATTAAGAGCAATAAAATCCTCGTACATCGTTCCCCCAGCACTCACTCTCTAAATGTTTGTCGAGTTAATATCACTTCACATATACATATCCGTGTCTATGTGCATTCGCTAGTGGTTTCCAAATATAGTTTTGATTCGTATTCTAGGCACGGCGCGGGGACCACAAGAAGTGGCGCAAAGAACGAGCTCAGGTGGCGCCACACGCCGCCCTGCCTACAAGCAATAAGAAGCCGTGACAGCTCCAGTGCGTGCCTGAAGAAACGCCTGCCCAGCTCCCTGCACCCGAAGGAACCAAAGCTCCCCTGCTCTCCACTAAATCTTTAAGCGGCTGTAAAAGACGAAGCAGAAGCCTAGAAATTCGCGCTAAAGAAACCATCTTCAGAGTAAAATTTCATCTCAGCCAGCCTATCGATTTCAGGCTAAAAGGATTCCCACTAAATTCCAACGGGAATTGGTGCTCATAGCCAGTATCTGCACGGCGGTGCTTTATCGACCTGTGGTTCACTAGCCAATACGACCGCGCAGCGCGGGCCAGGCAGTCTTCATAAGAGCTTCTCGTTGTTAAAAGATTTAGTAGTTATGAGATTCAAGGAAATGAGCCGTTTTACCTTGGTCAATATCATCAATGCTTCTAAGCCAGCTTGGAAAACAATGCCCAAACATAGGAAAGGTTCTCAATATAACTGATTTGTAGCAAAACAGGACATAAATTCGTTTGAGAACAAGAGAGGAGCATACGAAATGCCCACGACCCACACGCATTTCTCAAGTAGGACTGTCAGAGCTCCGCGCGGGCACTTCGGCTCCACCTGAAATGAGCCGCGCGTTTGTCATCTCAATGACGCTCTCCTTTATTTTTCCATCAAGTCAATGATGTCAATACGCTCGACTCTTTGCTCATCAGGAGTCGGTGCAGGGCAGAGCAGGACGAAGCAGGACAGAGGACAGAGCAGGATGGAGCAGGACGGAGCAGGACAGAGCAGGACGAAGCAGAACAGAAGAGGATAGAGGAGGACAGAGCAGGACGAAGCAGGACAGAAGAGGACAGAGGAGGACAGAGCAGGACGAAGCAGGACAGAAGAGGACAGAGCAGGACGAAGCAGGACAGAAGAGGACAGAGCAATACAGAGCTGGCATCAGGTCAGTTCGAACAGCAGCGCAAAGTAGGCTAGCACTCACGCCCCTGGCAGGTTAACAAAGTTATCTACCCGAGTTTCGGAGTCCGAGTCTGGATAAAACAGATTTTTGCATGTAGTTTGTGAAAATTTAGCGAATACACCTGCATGAAATTATTTCAGTACACATTTAACTCTAGCGTGACGTAGGTACGGGTCATCTGCGCACAGGAGAGCTCGACTCATCACGGAACAGGGAGCAGCCGTCATGCAGGAAAGTCAAGACATAAACTCGACTTTCAGCTCCTTCAATCCCAAAATTTCAGCATAGTTCAGCAGGTCCGTAGTCTTCTGTTTAACAATTATAATTCGAACCGCTCCAGTTTTGACAAACAAAAGTGCCCACGTTGCCAGCGATGTTCAACGCAGGATTTCGATACCTCATAGCCACGCTGCAGCATCCCGTGAGAGCTCAGGCGTAAACACGCTGTAGCAGCAACTCCACACAGCAACATCTAAGACGCAAAATACCCGACAAACTTCACTTTTAGCCAACATAGACTGGCGGTAAAACTACCTTACCCACCAAGGACAACAGCAGAGGGCATCTGACTTGCCATGCCCCGAGCCACAGGAAGCCAGGGCCTCCCACACCAGGACTGAATGCACGAGTGTGGCGTGCTGCAGAGGTGGAGGCCCTCTCACCCGCACTCATGCAGCACTCGACGAAGAAGTCGAAGACGCCAGCGAAGCCCTGTGTCTGCGAACACTCGGTCCCGTATAAAAAGATTACCCTCATAAAAGGGGGTAACTGCCAGGACTCACAGCACCACCACGGCAATCAACGATGTTGGAAGAGTCCTCCGTTACTGTGTCACGATACAGGGCGTGAATCTCCAGCCTGTGAGGTCTCCTCAAATATTAGAACAAATAATGAGTACAACAATCTGAAATTAAATTTGACAAGTTCCATCAAGTAGCGAATTACAAGAGTAAAAAGAATCTCCTCGCCTTAATTAATGTGAACCATATAAGCGGCATTGTGCGGTGAGACCGTTAGCTTCATGTGAGTACAATTGACTCTCACTCGCAGATTATAATTGCACGCGAGATGTCGTCTTTATTCAATGCGCTGCTCAGGATTTTTAATACGCATCAGCGGCGCAGTCCAACACCGTCGTTTTTCTCATGGCTCGCTTCATTCTTCACAGGCACTCATCCCTCAATCCCCACAGCTGCCCCTCTAATGAGCAAAATATTAAGCCTTTTTTAATATTTCACTTACTCTTCGTACTGACATTTCCCTCACTGCAGTACAGACGAGACTGCAACTTCAGGACTCTTCCTGAAAATTTCTCGCGACTCCATCCATGTATACTTCTAAAAGCAAACCGTAGCGAGTTTATCACAACCGTGCCCGGTACTGAGCGACTTCAAAAGTAAACTATATCCTACTGCAGTTTCTTCGCGTGCTCAAAAATCGAATTGCAGTTCATTTCTGCACACAGATACTTGCACCGCTTGAGAGCGACAACAACGCAAGGGTATCTAGTACCAAAAAACAAAAATTAATCAGTTGACTTGCAAAACTATTCTCAGGAAAGAACAGCCCAGCAAAAGCGTAGAATTTTGAGCCGAGTTGCCTGTTTACGGGCGGAGGCGCGAGCAGCTCTGCTTTGATTAACGTCAGGGGAATTAGCGCCGCAAAAAGATCTGCGCTGAAGAATAACGAGAATTTCTGCTCGACTGCAGCTTTTGGACTCCGAGTCACGCTCTCCCCCAGGGCTGTGGACGACTGGCAGGCCGTCTCTACCCAGCAGTCTGACTCAATAAGACCCGAGCTCATACGAAATCGCGCGAAAATAACGCGGTAATTTAAGAGGGAGAACTTGAATGCCGAAACGTAAATTCGGCGGCACAACAGAATATTCAAGGAGGAAAATGTGCCGCTGTCAGAGAGGCGAGCTGACTTGTTCACAAACATTCGAGCAACGCACAACGTCTCAAGCTCGTCGACGATTCTCCAGGCCTAAGGGCAATTATTTCACTACCGCATGTGCTCGAAGTGCAGTTGAAAATTAATGATATTGGAATGAGCGCGACCCATTTCCGCTGAAAAATTTGAACTTAGTTTTGTGGGATAAATTGTCCCGACTGTAAGATTTTTAAGCTCATTTAAAACTTGAGGAATTTTTAAAAAAGTTCTCTCAGGTGAAAAATTAGTGAACAAATTTCGAGTGGTTCTATGAAAAAAAATCGCGATGGCCACGAGTATACACCAACTTGTTCAGGCAAAGATTGGAACATGATCAGAGTGACAATTGGGCTCAATCACACTAGAGAATTGAATATACCTTCCATAAAAATGCGGAAAAGATCGAAAAATAAATTAGCGATGTAAAGGCTGGACTGCATCGGGCCCCCGACTGCTGGTGCGACAAGTAAGGCGTGTTGAATGAATCGAGGCATAATTGATGCGAGAGTGAATAAGGCAATTAGGAGCCGGTGAGGTCAACACTAGATCTGAATACAACTTGAACGAGGTCAACACTAGATTTGACTAGAACTTAACGCGAGGTTAACACTAGACTCGAATAGAACTTAGCACGACAAGAGGTTAACACTAGAAGAGCGTTAGCTCGAGTACAAACAAATGTGCTCGTCAATTGGCCCTGCCTTATCAATTAAAGAAAGCTATAATTTTAACACCACGACCAACCCCTAACGTGCCTCCGAAGGTCTCAATGGTTACTGCAGAAGAAACTGTTATATCTAACAAAGTTCATTTAATTCAGCATATTACCTTCAAAGTCCGCTAGCTTCTAGTACTCCACAGCACATCCATTCAAGGACTCCGGACGCCAAGACTCGTCTTCTACACAAATCGTACATAGCACCAAAGTCGTTCAAGATATTGCCCCCCTCACAGCTGCACATACTGGACGATACTTACATTTTCAGTTCACGTCGATACCGTAAAAGTCCAAGTACACACTTGGACCTATTCTTAATTCCTCAGGACATCATCAAAGACAATTTATATTTTAATTGAACACGGCGTTTGAATGTGCAGGAAACATTTTCTTGATGAACCATCCACAATTTAAGAGATTCGCAACAAAACAGCTAACGAACGAAGTGTAAAATTGGGTTTAGGTAACAGTAATTAGGTTGGGTTTTAATTTCCGCAATAAAAATTTGTTTTTAATTTTTGAAGCAATAAAAATTGCGTTTTTAACGATTTGGTTGCAGGTGGGGGGCTTTATAAAAAAAAAGTTAACAGTTGGCCAGATGAAATGTACGTAGAGTGGAGAGCCGCCAAAGAGGAGCACGACGCCCCCTGCGTACTGGGTCTCCTTGTCCATAATTTGTGTTCAGCACAAGTTCTGGGAGGCCTAAAAGCATTTCTGCTCGGCCGTTGTTGTCCGGAGGCCCTGAGCTAAAAGACTTCGATAAAAGAGTTCAAAAGATAAGACGAGTTCTTTCCAGCCAACGAAGCTTGAAAGCTTTTCGCCGGCGAGTGGAATACGGGGTAAGAATTCACTGCAGCACGCGCTCCGCGTTCAAAGAAAAGCAATGACTCTGGATTTCAAACCAACCTTTCCTCTCGAGAAAATGAGGAGATAATGGACTCCATTAGCAAATGAAACGCGTGAACTACAAATCGACATGAAGTATTCTGCAGCGTACGTTTTTGTTACAGTTGAAATTCATCAAACAATGCATGTAATATAATTCTCAATTACTACAATCCAGATCGAAGAGCTTTTATGGATGAACATTAGAGTATAAACACCTTCAGAAGCGGACGGCTCTGACGACTCAGCCCCATGCCCAAACATACCGATACCACCAATTCGAGACGCACGCGAGCGACGCACAATGACCATATTGCGGGGAAAACATCATTATGCGAGAAAACTAAAGAGGCTTATTCCAAAGTGACAGGAGCTAGGGCATAAGTAGGACTATGCTAACCTCTCGGCATCAGGGCACTGCTGAGCTCTTCATTCATCATTGGAAGAGCGGTCCGTAACGTCTCAGAGTAGCTCCAACTGACGTGACCAGGTCGGCACTTGCAGTCACTGTGAGGCCACACCTCACATTTGCGCTGCAGTGCCAGTAATTGCGATAATGTTGAGACATGCAGTCTCAGTCAGGCACAATGAAAGAGTGAAAAGGCTCATCACGCATTTGCAATTCATGAACACTATTGAGGCCCCTGTCTGCTCTCCGTTTAAAATTGTATTCCAATGACTCCTTCCATGCACCTAATACGCTTCCCCCTTATTAATAACAAATGCAACTCAATAAAGTTTACTCCTTTCCTTTCGTACCCTATCTAGCTTCCCGCAATGAATTAATTTGACCAAAAGGGAAGCACTTAGAAAAAATAAATTGAGAAAAATAGGAAAAATAACGAAGAGTTATTCAACACCGTACTATGGTTTCAGAATCAGTAAATTGAATTTGGGATCCATGCTGCGCTCATTTTGTGGTCTTGATCCCAAATTTCTCATCGTTTATTGATGCATGGAAAATCCATTTATTGATGCATGGAAATTCAAAACATGCTTCGTTAGGACGCCGATTCCAGCTTCTTGTATCCCCATGCATGCATCCATGTCTGATCCAGTTTGAATTCCCTTCAGGGACGTGATGCTACCTCAACTCGGACTACCCTGTTTTATACTGCCCCTAATGTCACTCAAGCTAAGTATCACAAGGCTATACGAAGCCTGCGCAAGAATTTAGGAGTATATTGCATTCTACAATAGCAGAACATCGAACACGACAACACACTCCGCCACCACTGCGTACTGCAGCCATGGATGTGCGCTGCACTGGAGCTCGGCAGCGATCCTTGCAAAGCCCGTCACCCCGCCGTTCAATTTAAACATTTTATAAACCAGAAACATAATTCACTACTCGTTGGGGCACGGTCACTTTCTTTGTATGCTAAAAGTGAAACGAAAAATGTCGCGAGCTCCCAGAATTAATTACTTGAAGAAGACGAAGCTCGCAATCGCCGAGGGGTCCTGGCACGACGAGCAGCCTGGCCTCGCTGTCATGTAGCGAGCCTTTGTCTTGAGGTTGCACACAGGCATGCGAGACAGCACTGCCCCGCCTCTTCATAACTGGCTTCTGGTCCCAGTCATCACGGACCATAAAGTCCAAAATTTTCTAATGCGAGATGGAAGGTTCTGTAATCCGTGAGGAATTAACAGAAAAAGAAGCCATCTAGTGTTCTTGCTTTTGGATTTTAGAGAGCTCTCTGTTGCATGAGAGCGCGAGACTTGACGCGTTTTGAAATATCTGCGGCTTTTTTTTATGAAGCTTCAAGCAGGAAGCGCTCCGTCGTTCCCAAGGAGGTAGAAGCCTCTAATCACACTGCCTCGTACACGCTTCGCAACAACGATCGTAACACGAACTCAACATCTCACATGTCAGTGCGGTAATTAAAGACAAATTTCAGGCCACAATGGTCCACTACACGCCTGGGAAACACGCCGTCGCGTTCCGATGTTGAGACTCTGAGGGCAGTTTAGGAAAGTACATCGATCACTGGTGAAAATTTGGCGGCTATGCAAATGAGCAGAAGCGTCATCGGTCAGTGGCAGGCGCTGGAAGCCAGCGATACGAGTCCCGCTGAGTGGAAGTGACCGCAACGCCGCCGTTCTTCTGCGGTGACAAATGCCTGCGCAAAATGGATGGCTGGCCAAACGAGCTGGCAGTGCGAGGCTCTCCTCCGCTCGCATTCAGGAACGGATCTGACGCACGCTGCGAAAAATATGTACATGAAATTTCATGCATCTTTGCTGCGGTGTCAATGCCATCAGGTTTGAGCTGCGAAATTTAAAATTTGCGTCGACCAGCACGGGAAACACTTTGAACAGATCGTCAGATGTACCATCAAAGGCATGTCAATCGGCGTCGCCGATACGGCGCTGCAGGACGACGCGGAGTGTATGAAGCTTTTCAGGCTGCAAACACTGTAAAGCAATTAGAGCCTCGTGTTGCCCTTTAGTTTAGGCATTTCGAGCCTCGTGTTGCCCTTTACTTCAAGTTTGTGTGTTCGGTCGCACTGAAGGCAGACCAATTGAGCACTTCTAACATGCGTGTCGAGGAGGCTCAGTGAATTACGGCTCTGTCTTCATGCTGGATGACTTGAATCGTGAGGCCGTGTGCTCTTGTGCCACTCCACCGTCACTCAGAACATGACCACAGCCCAGCAGACGGAGATCTAGCTAAAAGGAGTAATTGCTGACTGCTGAAGTCAAGCTCCAGTCCAGTCGAGTGATCGTCTTGCTGCTGAAGTCAAGCTCCAGTTCAGTCGAGAGAAAATTCAGAATGAAAATAAAAAGAGAACACAGATGTAGTAAACAACTAATAACAAAAACAGAAAAACTAAACAGCTGTAAATTAACGAAACCCAGACAATTACCTCGCGCCTAAAAAGTAAAAGCGTCTCTCAAAAAAAAAAAGCGGTGAGCAAACAGAAGAGCCAGATTAAACCAAGGAGTTTAGGCCACATAAAATGCGAAGCCAATTGGCGGCGGCGCGACCGCGGAAGCCTGTTCTTCCGAAATGCAACCGGGAGCAGCTGCTGAGCTAATTCCAGCCATAAACGATGGCAGGCGTGGCAGGGGGTGTGATGAGCGGGCCCGGTGTGCCCCACGCTGGGCCCCTGCTTCCTTTTTCATGAGGAGCAGCGCTTGGTATGTGTTCGCGTTGCTGCTCTTCTTGAGGAGGTGTAAGGGATTCCATTCATCGCTCGAGGTAGCTTGCACTCCAGTTACACCACCGCATTCACAGCATGTTGATTTTTCCCGTTGCTTTATATGCATCCGAGGGCAGCTCTGAGGACTGCAGCGTACTGGTCTCTCGCCCCCTTACCCCCTGTGAGCCCTTACCTCCTGTGAGCCCTGCCAGGCTTGGGTTGCACACAGCTCAACTTGCTTTGATCCTTTCAGGCCGAGACAAAAAGTTAGGCTTTGTTATTGAGTAGGCAAAGTCTGACTCACGCATCAGTATATTAAAAAAAACTACTACATCGCAATTTTCAGAAAAGGGTACCTAGACAAGCAATATTCAGGCTCTTACAGCTTTATGCTCGTACGATAAAAGTACTACAGCATTTTGTCATGGTGATGCCCTCACGTACCGCAGGGTCGACTCGTCTAGGTGCGTCAGGTCTTCTTACTTTTGGACTTCTGTGCCCGTCGCGGCCACCTCACGAGTTGAGGCTTGAACGCCTCGCTAACCTTGAGATAGCAGGCACATGTGCACCTAATTCCATTGTCAGCACATCTATTAAGGCATCACCACGCCAGCCACGTCCACTCTGGGTGTCCATTTGAGCTTTGTAAAAGGAAATCAACTCAAAATGAAAGCCAAAACTTATGTTACGTTTTAGGTTTCGTTAAACAGTCAATTGCGGTGCTTGTCAGCTAAACGCCGTGGCTGTTGCATTCACACGGTCGCTGTCGACATAAGTGGACACAGTGGTGGTAGCATTGAAATGGTCACTGGCCCCTACACAGCCCGAATGAATACACCGCCGATCACCTGAGCAGCGACAACCAGCAACTTGATTTGAACTTGAACATTTTAGTACATCTTGGCCGCACGCGAAACACGCGCACGAATGAGCGTGCCGTTTCTGCCTGTTCGTGTCGTGAAAAGCAGCCGTTTTTTTAGTGCGTGATACAGGAAGGTGACTGACATTCGTAAATTGCAGCTGTCGCTGGTGCCTGCAGCCGCAGGTAGGGAAGTTACCGTCCAGAACTGCACTGCTGAGGTCGCTGTCTTAGCATTTTACGGCCAAGAACTGAAGCGAAGAAAGAATATGTTATTTCATGTTAAAAAAGCCCCGAACATATTGAACTTGATCTCATTCACTGAAATGCATTTATTCATTTATGATCTCTAGAGAAACTCTGTAACACTGCAACCCATTTCATCAAACAGTCTCTCCCAGAAAGCAGCACTTATATTTTGTGCACGTTACTAAAAATCCTCTCTCCTTGTTCATTCATTAGGCTCACACTCGTATAAGTGACTGCTAAGCACACCTTCTACCTGTCTTAAAAGTGGATCACCGCAGATGACACTTAACTACAGACACATGCAAGATTTAATAACCTATATCTCATCACTATCTTCATCGGTGTCACTCGAAACATATTCGCAAAACTCCTGGAAACACTGCACGCCTACGAGACGCAAGTCCTTGGCACCGTCGATATTTGAGTTGAAACTCACCGCCTGTATGATACGCTTCTCGCAGTCAGGTAATTCGACTGCCATAAAAGACGATCCTTTTCCAAGCAAACCTCAAGCAAATTCAGTATTCTGCACGCACGGAAGAACTCGCCCAAACGGACAGCTGTGCTGAGCTCATCGTCCTCGTATTGAAACGGTCCTCCTGTGCCGACGGAGGCGGTAAGCACCTCCTCGTGTGCCGCGCCAGCACTGGAAAACTGTCGTTTGCCTCCTCGTGTGCTCTCATACACAACCTACTAGCTCCTACAATTAAAAGAATTTTCCCTTACCACGAGACTTTGTAAGATTTCCAAACTTGAGTATCATTTACAGATAAGCTCATTTTCTGAATAAAAAGGACAACGACACGTTGACTGCGGCTGCCACACAAGATGGCGATACCCAAGTCCCCAGTGACCAAACACGAAACGCACGATCAATTTGAGGGAAAATCTCATGATCAATTGAAGGAAGAAGGAGCAATACGTGGCGATGAAGCGGCCAACAACCGTACGCAGGATTTCACTTTTGTCGTTTTCCTGACCTCTGGTTACTCTCCTACTGCACAAATAGGTCCTAAAAAGTTTAGTCCGAGCTCCCATTGAGAAAAGTTCTGCCGCGGATTTTTGCCAGGGCGCAAATGGTATAGGCTCAATACATCATGCTTCAGGGCCCACCGAGAACGCCCTCATTGCTCAGAAAATGCTGACAGATGTGCAGGGGACAGTTGGGCCAGCCCCTCATGACGTGCAGTGGACAGTTGGGCCAGCCCCTCATGACGTGCAGTGGACAGCTAGGTCAGCCCCTCACCACTCTGCACTCACACTCACCACGAACAACACAAGGGAGATAAAGTTAACCAACCATTTTCGCTTCACGTATCGTGTACGATCCATTTGGAACAAGCGCGTCTAAATCAAACCGCGTGAGAGCTGATCACGTCTTGTGCGTCTCGACGACACGTGAACAAGATTTCCTCTCAGCTAATAGCGCATTTCCTTTCGCCTGGTAGGCGCTGTGGTAGGATTTGATACCTAAATATCAATAAATAATCTTCGAAATGTTTTGTAGTTTAGCAAAAAAAGTTCGTGAGAGTGAGGGTGAACACTTGCGTCTAAATCATACGTATATTCATACATCAGATCTAAACTGATTGGCAGGTNGATTAGTGACTCTCTCGGCCAAACGAGCGCCACAGAGCCATCAAATGTCTCACGGCTACGCCCTCCACAATTCACGGATAAAACGCCGGTGAAATTTCAAATATTGAACGTTGATCGCGCTTGTACATTTTATGACTCCATGCCAGGCAAGGAGAACATTGAATTTAAAAATTACGAGTAAAAACCTGCGTGGTAAAAAATGAAACACAAAATAAAAATACAGAAACAAAATGGCGCTTAATTATAGTAGAAACCTTATTAATGAACCGATCAAAATTTTAAACCGATCAAAATTTTCAACGGAAACTGTTACCTAACACACACGGCCATTAGATTACAGGTAATTTTAAATTCGTATCACTGAGCTTCTTTTGTAACTGCTGAGCCCGCTGTATAAACTAATGTGGGTAGATATAGACACGATTAATGCACATGCTTTACAATACTCGCATGTACTTACGAGGAACATGACATAAAGCTCCATCAAGCGCCCAGTTTTATTGCTATGATGTCCCACTTAGTTCCACAGCAATGGAGATTCAGAAAGAGTTTCAATTCTGGAAAGTCTACGGAGTAGTATGACGGATTCAGACATACGGTATATAAAGCTCGAACAGGCATGGCAGAGGTCGTGTTTCCTTTCTTCATTTAAATGAAGGAGTTAGAATCCTCGAAAAAATAATCTAATTCAAAGTGCCATGACCCCTGGACTGGCTCCAGACCTCCGTCTGGAAAATTCTGAGTGAGATACGTAACTCCAATGGCCACTTTATCAAGCAGCTCGTCTGCCTCGTTTGTTGTGTAATTTTGCAGTTAGTTATTCACTTCACAAGAAATTGAATTTCCACGAGTAATTTTCCGCGCGAGTTTCGCCACAAAGACCAGCGCCCTCCAGGGCAGGGCCACCAGCTCGCCCTCGTAACCCCTTCGTTGGCTCCTGGAGCCGCCGCAATGATGAGTTTTACCGATGGCAGATGAGCCCACAAAACCTTCTTAATGTTTTAATTGACCAACATGCCGAGGAGGAAGAATCATGAAGCGGGATGAGCAGAACTTGCGGGTAGATATACTATTATAAATTCCATGCGAGGCTGCTCTGAGGTTATAGCCTAAAAACGTTCATTAAAGGAACATCAGGAGCACTTCAAAGCCGGTGATGCGACCATGATACGAACATCACGAGCCAAAAAACAACGCGTCGCGCGGATAAATGAACACGATTAACAGACCATAACGAGGCATCAATGCGAATTTCCACACGTGTTTTGAGGACCGAGGCGTGGCCGCGAGCTGCCGGGCGCTAGAAATTGTTGTGTCAACTTCCGCCAATTAGGAAGTTTCCAGCGCAGGATAAACGGTCGGTCGTGCGTTGTAGGTGACTGTACGTAGTGCGTTGTGCGCTGCCAGTCTGTCCCGAGTGCCAGCACAGCGTTGGAGCTGTGCACTTGTGTGAGCGCCCTATGCACGGGAGGCAATTATCATGCAGAGCTCGTTGCCGAGTGGTAGAATTACTGACCGTCATTACTGGGACAATGATGACAGTAAACGTAACCTTGGCAGTGCATAGTGAAGCGCTGAACTCGGGATTACAAGGCCCCATACGCGGGCCCAAACCTCCAAAGCTCAAATTCTAAAGAATAACCAAGGTTTCACACAGTCATGTGAGGTCGAATGAAGAAAAAAAATGCAAGGGAGTTATAGTTATAACATAGGAAAGTTCATGAAAAAACCTAACGCAAAGTTGGCTAAAATATGATTTATTGTACATAATTAGTACGATATCCATCGCTTTGCTGAAATCCATCTATCAAATGCAATCGTTCACGTCACAAATGCGTGCATTAAATATGAAGTAAATAAACGCCATTGCTCATTGACGACAGCCCTTAAAAAATCATCCAACGCCGTCATCTCAGTTTGTTTTTACACAAAGATTGGTTCATAAACATGCATAAAAAAGTGAATTACCGATATGAGTTTCTGAGAAACCAGAGCGTTGATGAGCTTGCCATGGTGTCCACGACGTATAGTGACGTATGTCAACGATGGCTACAATGGCCATTGAGATACTGCACTAAATGGTACACCCTGCACACCCTGTGTTGGGATACTACACCCTGCACANTTTGAGTTCTCCGTAGTAATAGTCGCAGCTTGCTGATCAAATTTATACATAAACATGCATAAAAAAGTGAAATACCGATATGAGTTCCTGAGAAACCAGAGCGTTGATGAGCTTGCCATGGTCTCCACGACGTATAGTGACGTATGTCAACGATGGCTGCAATGGCCATTGAAATACTGCACTAGATACTACACCCTACACACCCTGTGTTGGGATACTACACCCTACACACCCTGTGTTGGGATACTACACCCTGCACACCCTGTGTTGGGATACTANATCTCTGTCGATGCCGTATTTGACCTGGAGGCGGCCGAGCGAACTCTCTCGGCCAAGCCAATATTTCACCAATGTTTTTAAAACTTTCCAATAAAAAAGTTTCACTGAAATGCAGAACGTTTTCAAATAAAGAACTAAATCAGGAATTATGGTAGGCATCGTGTAAAGTCTGAGCAACGAAGGACTAACGTCTTTCACAGCTAGTGGCGTGTGACTTGCTGGATAACATTTTTGATTTTCCGTCTCACATTACGACGTTGGATGGAATGAGTTTTGCCGCTTATAATGATTCACAGTCATGTCATTGAAACCTCCAGTAGCGTTTTAGGAGCTCTAATACGCTTTGAACTTGTGAACTGGAACAAGCCGAAGAAGAAGACTAAGGTTTCACACTTTGATAAAAATTGATAACACAGCTTACAGAATTTCGTCCCTTCCGTCCGATTCAAGGGTTGAAACCATAATTTCCCGTCCCACTGTAACAAAACAAACTGAAAACAGATAATAATTTTAGTCCTAAGACTTTGCTTTTGGTGCTCAGGTCAATGAATTTTCAAATGAGCCTTTCTTCTATGAACACGAGTCATAAGTAAGATATCAGTGTTATACAAATGCAAACCAAGCTCCCCAGACAAAAGATTAGTCGCCAATTGTTTTTCGATCTCCTTTCGAGGATGATAACTGCCGGGTGTATCGGGTTAGAACTGTCATCAATTGGCAACACAGTCATTCACGATATGTCAGCCATTTAGATTCGACAGCTATACCCCCAGACTTGAACCCAGTAAAAAATTTGTGGGGCCACCTTAAAGGACAAGTTAGACGTCAAGAAGATCGTTGATGTACTGCGGCTGCTCTACGAGGTCAGTTGATGCAAGAGTGTTTTACAGTCGACCAGGTGTACATAACGACACTTGTAGACTCAATGCCGCACAGAATTGCCGCCACTATTCGTGCCCACGGAGGTACAATACCTTATTAGTAGCGGGAGCCTGATTTCTTGCTCGGGGAGCTCTTTTTGCCATGAGATTCCATTTAACTTTGGGCGAAAGGCAGCAACAGCAGCCATATGGAACGGTCCAATAAAGCACCACAGGTGCTGAGGTTATACCTACGCTCCCCCTCATCACAGAGGCCGGCGCTGGTGACTTGGAGAACACGTACAAATGCCGACCGTGGAATGGTTAGGAAGACTTGTAGCCAGCTAGAAGTTATGCACAAAATGAACCAAGAGATTTCCATAAAGCACCCACTCCTATGTAGTCAATTGGTGTCGTAGCTAACATTTAGCCTATCGCTACTCTAGTTAACATTAATCCTATCGTTATTTACCATCATTAGCAAGCCCATTGCTATTGTACAGTCAATATTTAGACTATTGGTATTGTGTGGCCAACATTTAGCCTATTGCTATTGCACTGTCAATATTTAGACTATTGGTATTATGTAGCGAACATTTAGCCTATTGCTATTGTACAGCCGACATTTAGCCTATTGCTACAGTAATCAATATGAGCAGCAGAACTAACTCTCACATACAGCCCGTAACAGGAAGGGGAATCAACACCAAAAATGATGAGTGACAGAAGCTAACTCGAATACATATATCAACAATCAGAGCTGGATGATACCTATCAATGTGAACGCAATGTTGCAAGATGACTGCGTTGTGCTGGAAGAGTTTGATTTCAAAGTGTGTAGCAGGTGACGAAATGTTCCGCCAACATTATATTTTCGGTTTGAGGTCGGCGCCATAGCCCCTGCACCGATGGGGTGAAGTGATGCGAAGTAATCATGAAATTCGAGTTCACTGTATGACGGCAGAGGACTTGAGTAGCAACCCTAGTTGAAACGTTCGGGTACGCGTTGGTTCATTTCGATGAAACCAAACATGGAAATCGAATGAATTTCATCGAGAATGGACCACTCGCCCCAGTTGCCATTTCAAATGGCCCCTGTTGCCATTTTCTCCCTCAGCCGATAGCGACGTTGGAGACCCGCAACGAGCGCCACACCAACAAGACGAGGAAGAAGTGTCGGAAGGATCAGCGGCAGGAACAAAAATATGTGCAGCAGCAGCAGGGCTGACGCAATCTTGACCAGAATCAGGCGCGGGGCAATGGAGTCATCAACATAAAACAAACTGTCCTCCTTATCTGGAACGGCTCGCTGTGGGCTCTGCTTTACGACTGACTGCCGTGTTTAGCGCGGCCGCTGGCCGTCTTGGCTGGACACACCAAACGAAATCCAGCGCCAATTCCAGGTTACGACTGATTTCCAAGTCTAGTGTTGCCCTGGCTGACCTATGCTACACGGAAAACCGAATAACCAAACGAAATCATATCAATAAAATCGCTCAAATTGAACGAATGCAGAACACCAAAATTTTAAACGAAATATTTATCCTAGGTTCACACCCCGATACTAAAGTCAGGTGCTACTAAACTGACATCCCCACACACGTCCGTCGCTGCCGCACGACCTGGTGTACGCGGTGTCTTTCTCTGGTCGCGTCCAGTCCTGCTGGCCGTCATCCAGTCCTGCTGGCCGTCATCCAGTCCTGCTGGCCGTTATCCCTTTCGTGCCCAGATAGCCTGCCCCCGCCGGCCCCCGTGGCCCTCATTCTTGCGCTGGTTCGTGGCGGGTGATAGCGGCTGGTGCACCCATTTATCCGTATTTTGTGCCCGCAGTAGACAAGTTGTTGCGGAAATAATTATAATATGAAAAAGGGCAAAGCAAAAATGGTTAAGGTATAGCGTTTGTGAACCTATGATCAATGTGCTAAATCATTTTTTAACGCTTACATGCTAGAACGCATAATTTCTTTCTTCTATTGAACCAATTTATTTTACCCATTGTTGTATGTATTTTCTTTTTTTTTCATGGTCAATTGAACATATTTAACATAGAATGTATTTTTTGCAATCTTTAACCTTAGCGCCCGCACAATTCGGTGCGTTAAAAACGATTATGGACCATAATATATTTATATTTAATTTATTTAACAACGGTGCTGCAGTCAGGCGTCACACCCGTGACGAAATTTCCATTTTACCTGTAGAGACCGATCGATGTACTTGATTTTATCCCCATCATAATTTGTCAATAGTGTTTCTCTGCTTTATGTCTGTTATAGGCGATCCTTTCCATGTTTTCGCAGTCCCTGCCAGATAATCAATGAACTCCTATGACTACTCAATGAGTACCTTGACCACCGGCACACACGGACTCCTGTGAAAGTAATTCGGGCGCCCCGTCCCACGCCACACGGGTGTGCCGCCTCTTTAGATACATAGTGTCCAATCTTCCTTTGCCAAGAGTAGCGCTCCGCCCCTAGCATTGAACCCGAGATATTGCCCAGCAAAAGAGGCACTCTCAGCAAACGATTCAAGCTAAACATTAATTCAAACAAAATTTTAAAGAATTCTTCGATCACACAAAAACTTTTGAAAAATCCCTTAAATACGCGGAGATTACCGCCAACACTTGACTGCAAGCCTGGGAGTGTGCAGCGAGAGAAAACAACTCCTCTCTCCCTCTGTTCCTTGGGCACAGAAACGCGACCCGATAGGAAAGTAAGCGACATGTAAACATTCTGTCTGTGATCTCTAAGACAACACCTTGCACAACACGTCCGCCTGAACATGTGCACCACACCCTGAGTGTGTGTGCATGTGCATCGCAGAAGGCACAAAACTCAAATTCAAAGACTTGTGGATGATCGTGGGTTCTGTACTTTAAAATATGTGCATGAGTATGAGTACGTGACCGGGTCGTGTACATGTATCCCTGTACACGACAGGTCGTCTGCATACATCTCACGAAAATATTTAGCATCTGCAACAATAGGCTAAACTCATTTCCCAGCCCCCAAATGACACACCACCTAATGCCACACAGTTCACGTTAATCAGACAGAAAGTGACATTTTCAACAGCATGAAATTCGATCGAAAGAGTGGCGACTACCAAAAAAACTCTCAAGTTCGGACCCTTCAATATTAATAGAGGAAACTTTGACATCTGGGAAAAATTTCCTTCAGTGGAAAATTTCTACAATTTGATCAGGATGCGAATAAAGACTAACTAGGGATGATATGACTCTTAATGAAGCTGTAAAGAGGCGTGATTGGCTCATCAGGAGCCACTGTTAGACCAATCAGAGGCGGACCTGGGGCCAAAAGAAGCTCCTCGTCCTATGGAAACAACCATAAGGGCTCCTGATTGTGCTGCATCCATGGTGTCATGGATACGGTAAGAAGGTGCTCAGAAATAACTTACAAAAAAAGCAGGAAAATACGGCGCTTTTTTGCTGGCAGTTGTAGATAATCGCGTTGTAACATTGAACGTTGTACAGTGTGCGTTATAACAGTGAACGCTGTACAGTGTACGTTACAACAGTGAACGCTGTACAGTGCGCGTTATTACAGTGAACGCTGTACAGTGTGCGGTGCAAGAGCCAGTCTTATCGTCTCTCGCAACAGTTGGAGGTGCACTCAATAGAGGGGCAGTGCTGCAAAGACGTGTCTATCCCTGGGTCGATATCGCTGGGCACAACACGTACCGCATCCCTGGACGGCCGACGTCGCTCTTTAGGCTCATCATTCATTAATTGAATCAATTGAATCGGCATTATCATGATGGGCTGTGACGAGGCGGGTACTTGAGGAACATGCGCAGCAATGGGCGCTCCAGGATGGTCGTCCCGTCACGTGAAGCTCTTCATGGAGTGGTGCCTCCATAACGCACTTTCCGAATTTTTGGAAGCTCTTTCTTCACGTACGATTTGAGTCGATTAAAAAATATTTCTCTTCCCTTAGCTGAGTTTTACAGCGAGCGTGATGAGAGTTTTTAAAACGGTTTACTCAGGACGAATTTACGGCTCGAGGAAGTCGATTCGTTGGGCTCATCAGAGGGAATATCGCTGAGCGCAACACAAGTCCGTACATCGCACGTGCTCTACATGGGCACTGCAAGGGGCCGTAATCTCAGAGCATCATTTGACAGGGGACGGAATAGCTGGGTTACGGTGGCGCGTCTCTGCATCTCGCTGCAGGTCAGGATAAAGGAAAGTTTGGGGGCAGTTTTGACTATGGTCCTCATTGCTTTCTCGCCCATGTCCATCTGTGAGGATTTCTTCCTCGTCAATCACTTTTGATTTACACATCCCTTTGGATTTACAACGACCCTCTCGCGCGCGGCCTTCAGGTGTTTGGAGGCGCGAGCCGGACGAGTGCGGCCACTTCTGGGACGGCCTTCGTCAGCACCGAGTGTTCGTCTTGTCCTGAGCTGTGAATTTTTCCGCCACGTTTAGTTGCCCAATAAAGTCCAAAGTTCTACTAACTTCCTCGAACCTAATTTGAGTAATAACATGCCTGGCAATGATGTGAAAATGTATACAATAATTATAATGATTCGAAAGTAAAGGTAATACGAACTGATGTGGATTTTTCAAGTCTAAAAAGAGTCCCAGAACTTTTAACGCACCCTGGATGTATAACATAAAAAGAACAGAAATAGCGATATGCATGACGCCGACCATCTTGCCAGCAGTCGACTGACACAAAACCGTTTATCGGTAGAGGCATTCGTACAAGTCAACCTCACACTCCGGCGTTGGTCTCAATTGAACAGCTGGCATCTGCTTGGCCCTGCCTTGAGATCTATCTGCCTATCACTATTTCTCTAATACTAAAGCTATGATCATTTGGTTTGTTTGAAGAAGTGCACACTCCTCACTAACACTCTTCCCAGTGTTATCATCACGCCTCAACGTCACTGAGGCAGAATGGGAGGTGTAATGGCATGCCCATCAGATACGCTGTACATATGGATGAGAGTTGACCAATTCAACGATATTGTGGAGGCAAGTTTTATTTTTATCGCGATACACGAGCAATGACGTCGTCACCGAGCAAACGCCGCCTGCGACATGAAGGTGGTCGTCTATCACTCCTGTATGCAGAGTTGTGATGCAGAGTTGTGATGCAGAGTTGTGATGCAGAGTTGTGTTGCAGAGTTGTAATGCAGAGTTGTGTTGTAGAGTTGTGATGCAGAGTTGTGTTGCAGAGTTGTGTTGCAGAGTTGTGATGGAGAGTAGTGTTGCAGTGATCGCGCCAGATCAGTCGGCGTAGACCGCACCGAAGAGGCTCTTCAGTAACACGGCCCCGCCCGCACCGAACACCGCGTCAATCAGGCTCCCCTCCAGAGCCCAATCACCGGCATCAAATGATGATCAGTTCCAACGCACGAGGCCTGGACCCTTCGTTCGTTGCGGCATTGAAACAAAATATGAAGAAGTTCATTCAGATAAGTTGTTGCCGACGCAGACAG
>VOMN01106074.1:0-13392 GCA_014899125.1 Orchestia grillus | reverse complement strand
CTTCGAGGGGCTGCCTTCGAGGGGCTGCCTTCGAGGGGCTGCTATCGAGTATTTTTCGTTGGAAACTTCTCAGGGCAAGCTTGCTCGTAACTTAACAGCGAACTACAAATCAAAATAGAATTAAACACTCATTGTCATTCTAGCCCGCCTCCTTATTCTTACAAAGAGTACATATGAAGGAACATTGAAAAGTCACCCACCAGTTCTGCGTAAAGTTGTGCCCAACCAGAAGTTGTGCAATTACCGAGAACTCTCGGTAAGTAAACTACAATTGGTAGATTACTTTAAGCGTGGGAGTCCTGGGTGTGGAAATATGTACATAGTTCTCAAATTTTGCTCACGAATTAGTAGGGGTCACGTCCAAAGAGAATGTAAGTTGACTCTGAGGAGTCCCAAAAGACGTACAGGGTTCATGCTATAGGCTCTATTTTATGCTAGGCAGTATTTGTTTCTGTTGCATAATTTTTATTTTCACGGTAATCCATTTATTCACGTTAATTTTTTGTTGTTTCGAGTGAATTTCAGGTTTTGACTGAATCGTGTAACTTTTTCTATAACTGCTCTCTCTAACCATTATTTTACGTACCGTATTGCCTTAGCGTGCCCCCAGCGGCCGTCTCTCATTCTGGCATCCTTGATGCCGTATCTTCGTTCATCATCACACAAGATTACATATTGGTCGTCATTGCGACCAATGTTGCAAATTACAAATGTCTTTTTGGCGGTGATCCACCCAGAAATGAGGGCTGCAAGATTTCTGTGTTAGGCACGAGAAATGCATTGGTTCATGAGATCGCTGCGGCACGCATTTTCATCACCCCATCTCCAGTTTACCATAAGTGTCGCTGCAATTGTTAGCTGTGTTCGAATATAATTCTTAAAATTGTGCTGCAGAATGATAGCCTAAAAGTAAGTATGCTAGCGTTTTTGTAAAAATGGGTAAAGTATCAGCATGACGGGTGCAAAGTGTCTATTTTTGTTTGATTTCACTCACAAATGTACGATCACTGAGACGTGCTGGTCGCATGAGTGTTAAATGAGTCAGGGTCAAGATTCTGACGTTTTGCACCGCATCCAGGGCGCTCAAACTCCATATAATTCTAGAAATTATAGCTGTTAAATTTGGCTGAAACAAATTAATGGCCTAGTTCTATTTCCTGTTCGTAAGATTGTTGCGTTCTTGAGCTAAGTTGTGGAACTGCTTAAATTCAGTAAATGTTTATAAATATGATAAAGAATCAACACTTTATTCATAATTCTTGAACGGGACAGGAATTTCTCATATTTAAAATGCTTTCTTAGAAACGATCTAGAGTCTAAATATGGAGTAAAATGAATTATCAAAGAGTTCTAGGCCAAAAACGTTCTGAGGAACCAACCGGAGCAAAAGTTGCTGAATGGCTGCTCTGCAGTGAGCTTTCCTCGCAATCCGGGGTCCCAGCTGCGATCTAGGGTGAAATTGACGTTCTTTCTTCTCAATTGAATCTTTCATAGCTAACCCACGTTGTTAATCTCTTGACTTTGTCCAGCAATCCGTTGAAAATGATGCAAGTTCTTCAAGCCCTTATGTCATGCAGAATTTGCTTATGGGTCATAAGCGCTATTTTTTCTGGTAAAGTTAGCTGGTTAACTTGAATTAAATCGGGAGATCCGTTTCGTTAACATTTTCGAATGTTGCACCAAGTAAATACAAGTATTTTACTCATTCGATTGCCTGCTAACTTCACTCAATTACGCTAGTCTGAACAGTCAACAATGAGATCGATGTAGGTCGTCAAAGTCTGCGGATGTTACACCGAATATTTCACTATCTCCATTAAATGACCAGATTTTGTGCTGTTTTAAGTCTTCGGGTATTGCACCGAATATTTCACTATCTCGAATGCCTACGTTGATCGCTCTAGGACGCTAGAATAACGGTACCAAAGTATTTCAAATCTGAATGAAATGGGCATAGTCGCGAGCTTAGTATGTACAGCAATATTGAAGTTGCATGTTGTATTTTAATCAAGGGTTATGTGTACGTTATTCATCCTTTATTGTTTAAAAATGTTGAAGAAACGAATAAGATTCGTCAGTAACTCATAATATCGACAAAACTTTGTTCTAAGCTTGTGTAAGATTGTATAGGAAAAGTCTTTCACAAACTGACTCTCAAAATTGTACAACTATCCAATACCTGAACGGGGAACAAATGCTTACGTAGTCGTAACGATGCTAACGACAATTACTTTCATAGTGCAGACAATCAGGGTGATTGTTTGCAGGTTTAATTTTAGAAAATTTATGTTTTTTTGTGTGTTCCATTCCTGACATCAAGAGAACTGACGATGAGCTTGAGAGATTTCATTTCGTTAAGTATTATTTTTGTTGGTGGTATTTATTGATAAAAATTTCACTCTGGCATGAAATAGTAATTTTATATAGTTTATTCACGCATGGAGTGTTCCTGTCTGCTGCATAGGTCAAATTCAACAGACGAGATCCACAGGAATGTAAAACAATTTTTCCTTCATTTGTCTCCGGAAAAGAACTCATCGCTTACACTACATTAAAATTTTTAGTACTGCTCTGCACGACTTACAACTACAGCGCGTCAACCTAGTGCTCACTTGCAAAATTGTACACGAAAAACCAACGCGAAACAGTTTACGGGGAGAGCGGTAAACAGGCGTGCGCTGGATGCCTTTGTGCAGATTAGCAGGGCTGCTCCAGTGCAGGCAGGCTGCCGGCACTTTAGGGCGCACCGAATAAAAAAAAAAAAAGAATTCAACGAAACATGCGTTCGAAATGGACTCGGTTTGGTTGATGTGAGGTGGTTCAAACCGCAGCCCTGCTGTGCTCATCGACTGATTTTACATTCTCAACTGTAACTGATAAAATGAGAAAGTGACATCATATGACAGTTCATCATTTGCTCACTCATATCCCGAACCTGTTCATCGTAATTCATGTTTTTGCAATCATTTAAAAAATATATTCCAGTTTTCTATAATATACATTCTAATGCATGTCTCATTGGACGTGAAATTTTCGTCGCTCCTGTTCTTTTTCTCCATAGCGGAGAGACGAGCTGAGGTATGAGCTGTCCAATTTTTTTAGTGCGTTCTTTGACTCTACTGAGAGATTGTTTTTTTCGTTACCGGCATGCTCGGTCAGAGAGAGCTGTATAAAGTAACCACTGCGGGTTAGTTGGTCTTGCACTCCTTTTAGGACATTCACTTCCGGAAATGAGAAATATTTCATGGTTATTATATGTAGCTTCAATTTACACCCAGCATTTTTTGTACTTTTGAAGCTTCTTCCTGACATTTTTATTACTAGCAATTTCGCGCACTCGGTCTAAAAATTACATCGTTTTTCGAACCTTTAAATTTTTTTTTCAGGAATTGGGCGCGTGTAGCGAGGAATATGCAGAGCTTCTGATCGCTTTTTTGCTCGTTGTCGGCATATTTTCACTCAGTGGAATCAATTTTGCTCTTCACTGCTTCAAGGGAAAAATTCCTATCCAGAAGTTACGCGTTTTTAATCGAAATGGTGACAGACGGTTATGAGGCTTGCCGGAACCTCGGTTCCAGTTACTGAACAGAACTCGAGTTGCGGTGGTGCGAGTTGCGGTGGTGCTGAAGCGGTGTTGCCTGCGCGCATGCAGACCACTCAACGATTCGTGACGGATTTTTCGGTACGATGACGGGTTAATGACTCGTAATGATAACCTTTTCATGTTTTCTTACCGGTTAATGACTCGTAATGATGACCTTTTCATGATTTCTTATCGGCTAATGACTCGTAATGATGACTTTTTCATGATTTCTTACCGGTTAATGACTCGTAATGATGACTTTTTCATGGTTTTTTACCCTTCCAGAACGCTTCCCCTTTATAGCGTTCTAAAACTCAAGATGATGTATTCTATCACATTTATTTCACATTTTACATTCTTTTTGAAGAACAAGCACTTTGCTTCTTATGGTAGATTATGATAATGTAGGATATATTAAAACGTTTCTTTTTATAGTAAATGATATCGGATATATACAAACGTTGTTTTGTACGTGTAGTTGATGATCATGGATACACCGCCGTGTAAATTTGTGTGGTTGGTGATAAAGGATGCACCGACGCGTAAATTTGCGTCTTTATTAACGATTAGGGGAAGAATTTATTCCGTTATCATAGTGCACAGTGTTCGTAAGGTAGACTCGTGTATTTTACGGTATTGATAAGTTTTAGCATGCGTCTTAAAGCACGCATTGAATGTGTTCTTTTTGACTAGAATCGTAGAAAAATGGTTGAATAATCGGTAAGCTTATATTTCCGAGAAAAAATCCCTTGGATCTGTTAGAAATAAACTGCCAGTTAGGATAGCAGAGTCTAACGAGACGCTTGCCAGCTTAGTGATCAATGGAAACAGTGAATTAAAGTGCATTACGTTAAAAACTTGGGGGCGTAGGCTCGCACAGTTTTCAAGATTGAACAAATCATAGTTTAAGTCACGTCAAACTATTATTTCGTTATATTGTGATTTATTGAACAGTGATGTAGCTGAGTTGAACTCATCTCAGAAAGAGAGATGAATTCATCTCTTTCTTAGATGAATTCAACTCGCGGGACCATCTAAGAAAGCCTGTAGATGGTCCCGCGATAACACACTTACCATTTTCTGATAGTTCTATGAATAAAGTTTCGATGTGATCAAGGCTCATCGTTGCATTTCGGATGACTTTAGAATTCCTTTGTTCAGATACGTGCGTGCTGATACCTCCGCCACGCTTGCGATTGTTACGCAGTGAACGTTACTTTGTATAATTTTGCATATGAATTATATTCTTCGATAAGTCATCTAGCCAGCTTTCAGTGAAACTTATATCAAATTTCAATTTGGATCTGAGATGGTAGGCACAACTTAATTTATCTGTTTTTTAAATGGATAATATGCTGTGAACGTTGAGAGTGGTATTGATGTTGAATGATTTGCTGAAAATGGTTGTAGTTATATTGTGGTTGAATGATTTGCTCTAAATAGTTGCAGTTGTATTGTTGTTGAATGATTTGCCGTAAATGGTTGCAGTTGTATTGTTGAATAATTTACGGTAAATGGTTGTGATTGTATTGTTGTTGAATGATTTGCTGTAAATGGTTGCAGTTGTATTGTTGTTGAATGATTTGTTGTAAATGGTTGCAGTTGTATTGTTGTTGAATGATTTGTTGTAAATGGTGGGAGTGGTAATGACGCACTACATGGTGGGAGTGGTAATGACGCAGCACATGGTGGGAGGGGTAATGACACAGCACATGGTGGGAGGGGTAATGACGCAGCACATGGCGGGAGGGGTANAGCACATGGTGGGAGTGGTAATGACGCAGCACATGGTGGGAGGGGTAATGACGCAGCACATGGTGGGAGGGGTAATGACGCAGCATTCTGAAAGGATCTTTTTTACGTTATTTTTTCTTTTTCCGGAAAAAAATTATTTCCTTTTCAAAAGATTTTTTTTATATTTTTTTGTAAGAATGTTCTTATACATTATTTTTCTTTTTGTGAAAGGATGTTCTTTTACATCCTTCTTAGATAGACCTTCGGGACTTCTATCTTTCGTGCCCACTTTGCTTCATTCCGTTTTCATTCCTTCTTCGTTTTTTTTTATTTGTCTTTTCTCCCTCTTCCTTCTTAACTTGCTGTTTCCATGCGTAGGGGATTTTGTGTGGGAACACACCTTGTGCATAGATTCCCCGTTCTCCTAAGTCCATAGTAAATGGTCCCTACTCTTGCGGTGAGAGTCTGAGTTACTGAAGTGCTGCTATCAATCACCACCACCACAACTACTACTATAACTACTACTACAACTACATTCTTCTTATTTTTCCGTAACAATGTTCGTGCACATTAATTTTCTTTTTCCGTAGAAATATTATTTCACATTGTTTCGGAAAGAATGGTAGTTGTCATTCTTTTTCCAAGTTTTGTTTAATTTTGTCCGCTGCTCCGTTGATGACGTGGCAACAGCAAGAGGATAAAATGAACCTCCGCCTTGCTCTTTTCTTATAAATTTACCATGTATATTCAGATACATTTAATACACAAAAATGAAAACGTCTGTGTAACTATTATACGATTACTTGAAGAACAAGTTCAAATCTTTCTCGTAGGTATGACAAAAATACCTTCCTTTCTCTAGACGACATTTTCCACATCGCAAAGGGTTCTGTTTGGTTCCTATATTTCTTGGCCTTCACAGTAATTCGTATTTTATTTAGCACGGGAATGGCTGAGGCCGAGAGGAGGCCGAGGTCAGCCTCGGTGCAGCAAGGCCACTACAGGAATGGCTGAGGCCGAGAGGAGGCTGAGGTCAGCCTCGGTGCAGCGAGGCCACTACAGGAATGGCTGAGGTCCAGGGTGTGCCGGAAGGACACCCAAAAGTGGAGAGAACCATTGGCGGCCAATTAAGAATTTTAAGCAATTATTGACACGCTGAGGATAATACTTGTTCATGTCTGTACGGACATTTTGGACTTGCAGCTGAAATATGCCTATCTGTCACTGTAGGTATCTTACACTAGGGCATGTAGATACACCCTGTACATCATCCTTGCTTACTTCTTCAGAGTACTTTGTACAATAAGCTTCCTCTAATTTATTGTTGAGAATCTTCATGCCTAACTTTATATCAGGCATCTAATATTATGCATTTTGCTGTGTCTGTGATAATCTGCTGCTTATGAAGTTGCGCCCATTTCGCTTCGTCTCATGTACATCAAACAAGGTCGAGCTTACAGAGGGCTCACCGCATGAATAAATTATTTTTCACTAGTGATGCTGACGGAGAAACTTGGCTGTTTCATACAATACACCCTTGTTCTCGTTGCCGTTCCCATGGCTTACGTTTGCACTCGAGCGAATAAAACTGCCAAGGGACCCTGGCCGAGTTGATGGCACCCTTTATCTTCCCAGCAAAAATGTTTACAGGAAAGTGAAGGCACTACTATTAAGGCTGAATTTATTTCTTGCGTGCACCGAACTAAATATTTGCCTTTGTATCAGGAATATACACCTTTCCTGTACATTTTTAGGTTAGAATGTATCGAGCAAGCTGTGGAAGATAGTTTCTATTGAGCTCGGCCTTTTTTACTTCAGAATCCTTTGAATTTGAAGCTTCTATGATGCGTAATTTTTTCGAACTCTACTTTGCTCTGACGTTTCTAATGATGTTTACTGGAAAAAAATTACTTGATATCCTCGAGCAGAAAAGCGTTCAATTCACAAAAAAATTTTTTTTCGCCATTCATGATGGGAAATGGATTGTGGAAGGGATCACTTTCACTTCGTTAGAGTAAAGATGCATACTGCCTGTCCTCAGCTATGTATAGAATTTTCCCAGTATGCCTGCGTACCAACGGTACGCAGGCATACTGGGAAAATCAAAACGAAGTGTGGCACTTATAGTATTTATGCAATGATGCCTTCCTCTATTCAACGTCTCGCCGCCTCCTCGAGCGTGAGAAGAAATGATTGTAGTATAACTGTGTTAGTAGCAGCTTGTTTTTGGAGGGTAGAGCATCTGTGGTATGCACAGGGTGCGAGGGTTATTTGAGGACATTTCTAGTACGTCAAATAAACGATAATATTTTAGCAAAATATGTATACAGTGTATTGAAATCAAATTGGTACAAATATCCTTGATGAGACTTCGTTATCAAATTATTTTATGAAGCCATCTTAGGGTTGAATGGCTGATTTGCTGCTGGTCTGAAACCGTTGCGAGCTGAAATTGAGTGATCCTTATTCATTTCGGACATCACCTGGAAAATGGCGACCTTCAGTGAAGCTATGGTACTGTGAGGATGTCGATTAGTCTTCCTTTCAATAACTCTGCACACGCAATAGTCCATGGAATTTAAATCTGGCGAGTTTGGGGCCACAAATTAGGGATCAAATGATCGTAAAATTTATGATTACGAATCTTGAGTTTTAGTAGCAATGTGAGAAGGTGCTGAGGTTTGCGGTAAAATGTATGGCCTTCCCATTGGATATTTTATATTTCCAAGGTTTCACAAGCGTTTTCGGAACACCAATATATCCAGCAGCACTAACACTAGGACCCTGCGAAATAATGTAAGAGGGGCATGACACGACCTGAACTACTCACGACTCCTAAAACCATCACAATGGCCGGATATTCAGTGAGCATCATCCTGGCTTAATATCTCCGGTTAGCATTTTAATTTAAATGAGTTATCTGAAATAAAAAATTATATTATAAATATTTAGAATGTGATGAACTGGAAGCGATATATTCTCAAATNTTACTCGTCAGTACGTCCTGTGGATTAGCATTCGTTAGAGGTGTCTTTAGTTCCTCGTAGCAAAATTAGCAAAGCTCGATGCCCTAGCATTATTGAGATCATTTGTTAAATTTCTCTTTCACTTTCCATTTTGTTGTGTTGGTCCGTTCAAGAGACCTCTCGGTTGCGTGCCGCACTACAGGCCTTGCTCGAGTACCTTTCTTTGTTTCTACCTCTTAAACTGCTTTTTTGTCTGTCGAGAGGTTTACGTTTCGTCTTTCAGCAGCTCTCGTTTGCTGTGCTGGCGTTGAAGTTCTATTCCCTGGAAATGTGTCTGGTGCGCGGTCGTTTCAAATTCTTGCTGCATAAATAACTCGACCCTATCAATAAGTCGATCAATAACGTAAGTTGGCGCCTGTCTACAAATCACTTGCAGCTCTCCCTACCTAATGAAATTTGCTTGGGCACTAAAATTGTAACTCGGGAGAAGCACAGGTGAAGTCAAGAAAATTTAATGATAGTCGTCGCAGAGATAATCAATGCAATAGTTAAAAGTGTAATAAAACAATTATGACAGTATTAATAACGACGACAAGGATGCAATAGCTCAATTATAACTATCCACAATTATTCGTAAGAACAGAAATGGGAGCTGCTTCCCAATGTAGATAAATAAATCACAACTGCAGCAGCGCCCCTCTCTAGCACTCCACTTCGCACGCCAGCTCGCCATGGTTGCTGGCTCGACATTTCATCAGCCACGAAGCCTTATGGCGAGTTTTAATGGAGTTTAATTAGCGTCCAGCGAGCGCACCTCCACCGGCACAATAACGCCTCAACTTCCCTCCTCTTTCATCTAATTGTCTTGCTGCCGCCATAAACCCTGTATTTTGTACAGGCTAATCAATTACGTACTCTATTTCAAGTTGTGCTGCAGAATTAACGAGTTTTTTCGGTTAATTTTCAAAAGTTCTTGAGCTCTGGACCCGACCTACTATTCTGCTCCATACGCGTAGAGGAAAGTTCCTGGACTTACCGTCACTTCCTGTGCTGTGTAGAGCAGTGCTTCTCAAACGGGCTCATGTGGCGGACCTTCATTTTTCCGATGTGCCTCGTGCTGGTAACATCACATACTAACGTCAATATATATCGGAAACGATAATATATATGTATACATAATAAATAAAATTAAAGTTTGGTCAGTAGGCTGCATACTTTGAACCTTGATTGGTTTAATAAGCACGGTTTCATGTGTGCAGATATCTGCACTCAGCTGTTGATACTGAAGGCCGTATCTGGGAAGCTAAGTTTTTCCTATGCGCTATGACCTTCTCAGGTAATTGAAATCTTCAACTTTACGGGCTAGTCCGAAGAGAGATATCTCTCCCTAAATATCATCTAATGTTCTAAATTAGCTCATGCTTCTAACTCCTGCTCAGCCAAACGAGCTATAAGTTAAAAGGAGCGTCTGACTTGTAATAAGTACATAGGTGCTGTGCTTGTTATTATTTGAAGTGCAACTTTAAATTAAGTGTAAAAATTAAGACCATCGTCGTTCGCCCAGTATCCTGCTGCTGCTGCTGCTGTTGCTGCTGGCGTCTCGCTCTTTGCGTGCTGCGTAACTGGATTTATGTGTGACGTGTAGACGCGGGTAGGATTGTAGAGTGCGTATTTGTTGAGACAACTGGTGACCTTCTTGCTCCGTTATATTAACGGTTATTGCAATCTATTTCTGTTGATTCATCCTAGGAGTTGAACCAGCGTCTTTTTCATCGCAGCCAAGCCAGACCTACTCCTGGGAGCAGCCTAGCTCGAATCACAAAATGTGTGTGAATTTGCTGAGATTGTAAATATACCTTCGTTTACTAGATCTACATGGAAAAAAAATCCTTAAGCCCATTTTGAATTGATGTTTGTTTTCCTAACATTCACTTCTGCTTTGTGAACCGAGATGGTTAACTTGTGTGTGAATGATACTTCGTCTTGGATCCCACAGGCCTTGGAATTCGTAATAAATGAATTGGAGACAACACAAATGGTCACCACTCTGCATGTTTATTCAACACCTTGAACATTCGGTGCTGGACGGCGTCCAGTATCACCGGGTCAGCAACACGTACGAGTACTGCAGATGGTTGCTGTTGCCTCCTCTTGTGTACGGTTGCTTTATCTCACTTCTGCTCTTCGTTACATCAGACTTACGTCTCGTGATGCTGACCTCTACATGATGTTCGTCAGAGCTTTTGATGTGGTTCTGGTCGAAGATAATAGGGGCTTAAATCTGGATTTTAAAACTTATTCTGGATTCATTTCTACTCCGTAAAATTTAGTATATCACCCTTCGCAAATCTCTAGTTCTGAAATTTACTTCTCTGAGAAAGTGTAATTAAGAAAAACTTCAACGATGCTGTCGAATTCGAGTTGCTTTGTCATCTAAAATTACCCCGTTTTTGAGACGGAATATTTAATTCACAGCTTTGCAAGGTACGAGAACAGCGCATAGCGCTGCCGGGTGATTTATATCTTCATGGCAGTTGCTTCGTAAAACTCGTGTTGCCAGTTCTAATTAGAAGCACAGAAAACGCGTCGACATTTTGCTACTCATTTTACTCGGCACTATTTTCGCATTTTTTTATGTTTAACTCGTTGAGAAATCTGCCCCACTTGAACTCCCTTCACGGTTGATCATGTTGCATCCGACCGTATTCCTTGTTGCAGGGCTGTGGCGAGAGAAACACGCTCCTGCAATGGATCAATGAACAATTGTGAAGCGTGGAGGAAAACTCGAAACTTCACAAGTATCGTTTTCTTTGATTTCAGAGGTATCGTTTTCTTTGACTTGAGCTGTATCGTTTCCTGGTGTCAACGACTGGACTTCTAAGAATGGTGATGATTTAGGTTGCGCGTTTCGTTCTGTCCCGCAAATTGACGACAAAAGTTTACCAATGATCGCTAAGCGAAGGTGACGCTTCTAAAATTAAACGCAAGATTTTGCCAAATGTCTTGAACAGAGAATGATATTTTTGAAATCGAAGGCAAAATGTCTACCGAACACATGTGAGTGATTTTTATGAATGTGATATTGGCGCAGATATGCGTCCTAGATCTCGCCAAACTCGATAATAAAGACTAGGAATCATTTTAAAAATTGTATAAAATGTACTAGGACACTGCCAAAATTAATATTACGGGCAGTAATGTAGTTCGAGCAATAATAATATTAATACTAGCAGGACCCGTGAAAATGTTGTCACGGAAATTTAGATAAATAAAGTTTAGATAAACTAGCCCATGAGAAGTGGTCCTCTCAAGTGTTGAACAGAGGTTAAAGGTTCAGGGCAGAGATAGTCCGGTCTTGGAAGCAATTTTCTTCTTGATGATGCCAGTAGTCTGAACTCTATTAGGGAAACTGAAAATGTGCCGCGAAGACTGGCTTATCATAGCAAAATTTGCAACCCGTATACAGGATACTTCGCTCGAGACCTGAAATTCTACTTGAAAAGCGGCGAAGCGTGACGGAACGGTAGGTACGTAGGTGCAAGCATATTAATATATAGAAAATTGGTAAAATAGTTACTGCGATGACTCTGAAACAGTTGTAACAAAAATTATATCTAACTAGTGAAATTTTAAAAATATTTGAAATGCATATAGAAGTTAGTTAAGACCCTAACGATTCTTTCGGATCGGCTTGGAGATGTTGTGCTTTGTTTTAACAAGGAATTTTGTTACGAGGACGCATTGTCTTTTGAAGCGTCTTCTACAGATCTATTTGCACAAAATTAAATTAAATTTACGCCAAGTGAAAATCAATTAACGAGATGTTTGGTTTCATTTGCATTATTTCAAGTGGCAAATTGTATTCATTTGAGGCAAATTTAGTGTCATTTAGTGCATGCAGACTGCGTAACATGATTTTTGAACCTCGCAGTCAAGTGTTATTTCCAAACTCCATTTATTGAAAAACAACAAAAAATACCCCGTTGTCCTACGAAATCGTGTTTTTGATAAGCGTTTGTATTGTATTCGTGACTGTTGCAGCTCGCGTATTAATGAAAAGCACATTTGAAAACTCCTCTACCTGAAAATTCACCGACTAGATTCATTCCTTTTAATTAGAAATAACTGGAAAGTTTTGATTTTAACACAGGAGCGGGACAAAATGGAAACTTTGTTGCTTCGTTCCATCAACTGATCTCAATTGAAACCGATCCCCTTACTGCATTCGCAGCATTTCGCTTCCATGGACAGCTTCCTATTATTTCGATGAAACTTTCCGCTCTGCTCGTCGTCACCCCTCTCTGATGCGCTCATGAGGGACGCTTGATTCGATGCGACAAGATAAAACAGGTTCGTTAGATGTTCCCTAGATCATCGCATTTCCCATCATTCAATTTTCTAATTTACATGCACAATAGAAGGGAACCCCATTCAATCCGAAGCCCATCAATCGTAGGAAAACTTTTCTTTGTGTTTAAATTAGAAACATTATTGCTAATCTCCCCTCCAGGGGCATAGCCTAGCCAATAGCGTTAGGTTAGTTAATGCTATGGGGACTGGCGACCTCAGGGGAGCGCTGTTAGGTTACCTCAGCTAAAGATAGGCTTTCTGGACTTCTATCCTTAGTGCTCACTTTGTTTCTTTCAATATCTCAAATATCTTGAATATCTTGAAGATGTTTGGGCCTCTATGCCTTGGCCACACTGNTCCTCCTCCTCCTCCTCCTCCTTCTTCTTCTTCTTCTCCTCCTTCTTCTTCTCCTTCTTCTTCTTCTTCTTCTTCTTCTTCTCTTTCTTCTCTTTTTTCTTCTTCTTCTTCTTCTTCTTGTTCGACTTCTTCTTTTTCCGCTCCTTCTTCATTCTAAACTTCTGTTTCTATGCGCAGGGGATCCTGTGTGAGAACATACCGTGTGTATAGATTTTGCTTTTTCTGTAGTCAATACTGAATGGTCCCTTCTTTTTGCTCTCTTCGGATCACATTTCGTGTGGATAGAGGATTTTTAATTGACAAACATAATAATAATAATAATAATCCCCTACTCAGTCCTGGTAACTGGGCTACCGGGAGCTGTTGTGAAAGCGGACGGTGGGGGGCTGGCAACCCCTGTGG
>VOMN01106072.1:0-22091 GCA_014899125.1 Orchestia grillus | reverse complement strand
TTCTTGAAAATTACCGGGACCGGGACCGGGATAATAACCACTAAAAAGGGCCGGGATTTGCCGGGACAGGGACCCGGACCGGGATCCCGGTCGGTCCATACCAGGGCCGTGGGATGGCCCTGGAGTCCTGGACTAAGGGAAGCAGTGCGAGCGGCGGTCCAACACGGGTCAGCAGAGAGGCATGATTCGGCACACAGGTGTGTCAAAGACTAGCCGTCGTTCATGCTTGCAGAAGTACCTTTGTGCACAGGTCCAGCTTAGTATCAAAACGACTTATGAATAGTGAGGAAATTTTCATGGAGAAATAATCATCGTATTAACGCTCAATTTCTTTCAACCAAGTCGCTCCTCACGAGCGATAGTCAGGGTGCACACGACTTTCGTTGTCGCAACGCTCAAGCGAATTTCTTGCATGTAAGGCTGATGTATGTTTCTGTGCTCAACAAAATGCAAGCACGACGTAGGCAAGTCTTAGATCGTCTGTTTTGTCATCTAACATCGGTTCGCGGCTGTTTTTTCTTATTGTTTGCCTAATAAAGCAGTGTGTGGTAGATAAAGAATTGCACAAAAAGTTCATAAAACTCATCCTGCATAGGGAAAAGAGTTAGTCTTTTACTGTGAGGAGTTCGGATGGTGATGGCTTCCATTAGTGTTATTCACATATTTTTCTGTTTCGATTTCGTTCGAGTTAGCTGGTTCATTTTCGAATTTTTCACAGCTTTGAATGAATAATTTAGCGTTCATTCCCACATATTTTGTGGCAAAAAAAACTCCCGTGAAGATTTCCTGATTGCTTCGGCGAGTTCTTTTACTCCAGACGCTGTAAATTCATCATCAATATCGCTTGCATCAGCGAAATAATTCTCCACTGAAATGCAGTCATTTCAACTTCCAGCCCGTGTTCTCACATGGCGCTGAGTAACGGAATTACCACTTTTCTTGAACATGAAAAACTTTTTGTCTTTCATCTGTTTTGAAACATTTCACATTTTAATAAGCAGAAATCGAAAGAATTATTTCGCATCTACTTACATCATTGGTCGAGTTTTGTTGCTTTTGTGTTACAACAGGTGAAGCGATGCTGTATCTTCCCTTAAAACGGTAGAAATATTCTTTTCCCATCCACTGCGAGATATATCTGAGCTGGTTTGGAGGCGGGAATCCCATCCTCAATATCAAGCTTTGTACTCGGAGCCTTCCGTACTTTGTGTCTCTGTGCATTATTGGTTTCTCGTATTCCTCCTTCGAAGAGGGCGACCGTCGTATTCGGAGACCATGAAGTGAGATGGGCGAGCACTATGAGGCTTCGACAGCATGCATCTTTTATGCACAAAAATTGCTGAGCACTTTCGCTTTTACGGGACGCAAGAATATTATCCTTCCCTTGAAGGTTCGTGGACACTTCAAGGACGTGTACCAACAAGTCCCTATATACTTTGTAAGATCATAAGCAAAGTAAATTCTACGACAAGCATTTTTACATGATTTTTAGCGAAAATAAAAACTGAAAGGGTAGATTTGATCAACGTGATGGTAATAGTGAACACTTGCCCCCGTAAAACTCAACTAAGTTGCGCCACATCGAGCTTTCCGATGAAAAAAAATATCTTTTACATCTAAAATACGCAGCGGATGATTTGACCCTTACACGAGTAATCTACGAACACGCAGTAGGCGTATAACTAACTGATCACAAACTGTCTAAGATCTAAATTATATTCATAAACGGTAGGATGTAAGATTTTAATTTATAAAGTCTCATGTCTATTCGGTAATTTTAAGAAAGAAACTTAAAACCGTTAGATCTCTGTGAGAATTGTGATTTTCAGCCTTCCTAGAATTACGGGGCCTCGAGTTGATATGAATGTTTGCTGAAATTTGTGTATCACTCGTAACACAACCAAAATTTACCACTTTGCTACATATATATGACAACCACGCCGTATTCCGTTGGAGATTATGTCGTCTACAGCAGCTCAGTGCTTTAGAACTATGAGGGTACCTCAACAGCCTGCTGCTGCCACGGCTTTGAAGTGCCGCAGAAGTAAACAGTCACATAAGCTGCAGGATTTATAAGTCACGAAGCCCTTTGGTACAATAACTACCGCTGCTGCTGCAAAATTCATGAACCCAAACGACTTTCCCGCCGCAGCTCCAGGATGTGAGGGGATGAACGGCTAGTGCTCGGAGCCTCTCTGCCTTCATTAATGGACCCTCAAAATTTGAATGTTCGTTGTCACCAGTGCTTGTCGTGCTTTAGTGCTTCTATATAATAAACAAAAGGGGCGAAAAAAGACAGTGCTGAGTGAAAAAGGATAATAAAAGTTTTCAGACCATCCCCAGTTCCTCTCCACGACTTGTCAGGACAGTACTATGCTTAGATATATACTCTGATCGAACGCTTGGTTGAACACTTGAATATTTCCAAATACGTGAGATCTAACTAGTATCTCATACCGCTATTCATGCTCAACGAAAGCCCGGTGACTAGTCGGTCATTTAGTCAAACTTTAATGAAGATCAGTCAAGGATTTGAGGGTTCTCTGCTTAATGGATAGCATGTTGTTTCATACATTCCACCTCTCGCATACGATCAGTCCAATTTATTTTATTTTAAGCATTTTTCAGGTCGAACTACACTTCGGACCTAGCACGTCGTGATACAGTTAGAAATTGTAACTGAAAACCTCTTCAAACCAGCGATAAGGATGATATCAACAGCTTCCAAGAGATTTAAAGTGCACAAAAGCTGGAATACGCGGGGCTCCCTGGCAATATTTTGAGAGTGTAGTAGTTAAAAAAGTTTGACTGTCTGGTTAGACTGATAAAAACGTTTAACAAGCGCAAGATTTAAGTTCTTAGTTCTGCCTTTAAGCCCGGAATTTTTGCAAATGATAAGAAAATAACAGCATCATTTTTTTACTTAACACAGAGTTAGCCTGGCTATTTTGTTCACAAAAAAGTGTAACTTATCTTGGTTTAAATTAGCAGTAATTAACAGATAATTCAAGAAAAATATCAATTAAAGATATAAAAAAATAAGTTGTTAGTTGAAGAATTATAGACCTTGCTCAAATTTCCAATGTCTAAATAAACTCAAGAGGCAATAATACATAGAATACACTTACAAATATTTGAAATGCAAACATTGTTCACTCGATTCTCTCAATCCGCGAATTTTGGTCATGAGATTCTTAATTCATCAGTAATATTTTGATGGAAGGCTTGCTTTGCATTGGCAATTTTGAATTCCTTTTCATTGACGATATTGTTAGTTAGTATGATAAATTTTCCTTGCGCATCTAGGATAGGTGACCCTGATAAAAAAAATTCATTGTCGTGCCTTTTTTACTTGGCATCTATAGTTTGAAATAATGACAAATATAATTTTCAGAGTTTGAAAACATTTCTTAGACGATTTCCTTGTCTTGTTTCATATACTGAAATAAAAGCTTGTATCTCCTCATTGTTTTGGCGCCTACATTCCCAAGTTTATCTTAAGTGTTGAGTCTGTTTAGATATTGCTGTATCATTATCTTTCACCAATAGAACTTTACATTTGGGATACTATTTAAAAGCTGTAGTAAGTGACACACTTGTCACTGAGACTGGAGCGACCGCTCCCCTGACAAAAAATTAGTCACATGCTACTTATAATATGTAATGTAAAACTTTCACGAAACACCAATGAGTTTCCGCTCCTTTCTTCGCTGGGTGGCAATTCTGAGAGCGGAATTGAGTCTACAAGAGTCCTGATGTACACCTAGCCAATTTTAAACCACTCCTGCATCAACTAATTTCGTAGATCGGCCACAATACGTGGACGATCTTGACGACTAAGTTATCAATTTTCTACTGGGTTCATGTCTGGCATATTCTGAATGACAGTCGTGTTAGCCCGATGCACTCAGAAAATGCCATCCTGAAAGATAGGCAAAGCAACATGCCTTTCTTCATGCAGGACATGCCTTTCGTATCTGCCAGCACTGCATGGAGTTCCCTATGAAGAGTTCATTCAGCAAAAGCTGGAGAAGGGTCATCATTGACGTTTCCATGCTTGATGAAAGTTAGTGATCCACCCTTGAAGTAGTTCCGTCGTTGATGGAAAACGACTCCGGCCAACAATACAGGCACGCGGCAACAGCCCCTACCGGTTAGAATTGTCTTCCGACCTCAATTTCGCCTTGAATTGCTGCATGTATTGGATTATTTCCGCTGCTGGTAGACCCGAATAGCTGTACGGCATGAAACACCTGTGAGTTCCGCTACTTCTTTCTCTGAGTGTCCCCTTATTCCGACGACCAAATGCAATAACCCCTTTTTGCCATTCCAAGTTGTCTTGCTTTCGTCTCATCGCTGTGGAATAAATAAGGAAAAAATTCCCCTTGTTAGACTGAATTCACGTTGACAGTTCAGTACTTGCATAGTACTTAATTAAACTACTGCCCCAGCTTTGAAAATTGATTGAGGAGGGTAGTAATAATAATTGAAGCTCGAAAAACAATAGGTGACTAGTTTTTTGTATGAGGAGCTTATGATAGCGCAGTACTAAAGTGCGTTGAAAATTCTAGCCAAGACATCTTCATTGCGAGAATGCCCTTGCATCCCCTTGACAACAAAGCTAACTGTACAATTTAACCTTTTACTGCTTTTTAATTTGTACACTCAATACAACTTCTACACGTGCTGTTCGTTTGTTCAAACGAAAATGCAACCTCTCAACAAGAAACATCACCCTACCCATCTTCTTTGCTTCAGCCTGATTAATCATTATTGAGCTTCGAAGATAATATGCATGAGATAAAAGATATTAGTCGACTAAAATATAATTTGGGTACCAAAGGGTTAAAGTTACTCTACGATTGATGGCCGAATAAGACGTGATTGATGTATATTATATATATATAAATATATGTGTGTGTGTAAAGAATTACGCGACATAACGCGTTACAAACTTCTTTGTTACGGATTATCACATCACTACAAAACACGTGCTAATTGTAAAATTATTCAGCCTAATTTCGAGCCTACCCGCAGTAAATCTAATTCGATTAATTAACTGTTACTCCAATCGGCCAAGGGAATAATTGCGGTGATTTGTTACAAAACTCAATGATTCCAACATCAATACATTTTTTAGCATTATTAAAGCCAATAATAAATATTCATTATTATATTTTAATGCTAATCTGATAAGTACCGCATCATTTAGAACGAAACTTGACTCATGACGTTGCTTGATTCATGGCAATTAGAATTCGTGAGCATGGAAAGCATGCGACTCCAGTACGCAATATTTGCAAGTAAACCTTCACTCTTAGAATTCAAAACTATTTGAATTGTCTCAATGTAAAGATTAAGTGGAAAAGTTTCAGTCCTAGTTTTGAAAACACAATTTTAGTAGTGGTTATGTATCTTGGGTGACGAACACTTGATAATAGTTGGAATCGATGATCAGCACATCCGAGTGCACGAGCGTTGGGCTTCTGACATGTACGTCTTCAAAATTTCCCATTAGACGAGCGTTGCGTTTAATGAAAATATCCCTTAAGTAAAACGCTGCGACAGGGGCATAAAATTTAACTGCCGAAAGTTTTCTCAAAAATATGAATGCTCTCTCGTGTAAGTAGCTAGAATGGAGCGCGTCAGAATTCCGATAAGAAATTGATTGCAATTATTTTTTCGCTCAGAAGGTAGAAAAACTGCATCATTGTCGTGCAAGAAATTACGCCGGAAAAAGAGGGTCTCCTTAACCCTCACAACGGCCGCTGCCCCCGCGTTACGAAGGCAAGCGTTACAAAGCTCTACCATCAAGAGATCACAACATAAATTCCTGCTTCGAGCCCCGACGCAGAAGGTGGCCCGGTCGGAGATGATAGATGGTCTGGTATGGCGTCCCTGCAGCGACGCTCTCACCCGAAGATTTATGAACATTTTACCCAGTTCGGAAAGGCTGAACTTATTCCATCGGGGTGTAGCTGTCGCTTTATTACATTCCATATCTCATCCGACATTGAATTGCGGGATGACTCGTTCACCGCACTTACACGAGACTTCCCAGTGTTTCGTTTACTTATTTTATGAGTTCAATAAACAAGGAAGGTAGCAACATGAGATGACTTGAAAAATAATATCTGTTTCGATTTAAAACTATTTTCATGAACCTTATTTAAGCACATACACAACGAGAAACCTAATTAATTTTATAAAGCCCTGCGTGTTCATCACTTGACTAGAGCATGTTGTTACTCAAATGATCGCATGAAAAAGAATATTGTATTACAACACTTGAACTGTCTAATCTAATGGATATACAATCGTTTCGCTACTAGGCTTTAAAGAAATGTGACTCATTTGCTTATAAAGAAACACGCTTTTTATGAACGTCGCCGTTCATAACGAGTTTCCATTTCTTACTTTTAACTGTTATACTTCAAGATCTAGTGATCGTCAATACGATGATGATAAAAAAATTACAAATAAGTCTTTCCAGAGGTGTGTAGATATGAAGCCATGTCTTGGATGACAGCTTCATATGTGATGGCAGATACCATCAGTAGCAGCTGAAGGCATAAAGGCTGTGGACGTCGGTATTGAGTTCAGGTGAGATCGTGAGAGCGAGGCAGCTCCCGCGTCCCTTTCATTCGCCCCGCTCAGCTGCTAGACTAATTGGTTGCAATGGGCCTCAGTTGATGAGTCTGTTCTTAGTTGCAGTAACTGACTTCTACGAATTGTCAACAGGACCATGTTATTTGTCTCTACTTGTATGATAAAAAGAGATAAGTAGTGTTTAAAAAATACATTTTTGGGGATTTTTTAGCTTAGGCTCCTGAACAAATCTTTGGGATGGCATTGAGATCAAGTTTCAAATGAATATTTTGCTGCAATACAAAAGTTAATACGAGCTTAGAGGTCATCAAACTACGTACTACTTTCATAAAGTATACATTCTTCTCGTTATTAAGATGAAGCTCCATTATTATAATGTACATCGTTTTTTAAATAGGGAAAACAAAAGTGATCAAATTCCGACAGTGTCTCCAAAGTTTAAGGCTTAAGCTCGAGCAGTTTCGATGGGGAAATTATTATTACAAGAGGTAAAACCCTCCTGCTTGCAAAATAAATTATTTATGTAGGATTCCCGGTTCTTTCGTCCCGGAAACGCTATTGAGTGTTGTGAATAATTTAAGATATTGAATTTAAGAATGAAAAAAGACACATAACAGTAAACCTCCAACAGACGTGAAGGAATTGCTCGCACACGGATGAGTGCTTTTATTTCCACTTGATGTTCCACCTGATTTTCACCAGACCGAAATATAAGATAAGTTTTGTACGTGCGAACAACGGGCCGTTGCTCAAGACCCCCAAATTTACCTTGTGCTACCGTGCTGCTTGAGATTTGCGTAAAAAAGAGATTATGAAAATCATATTTTTCAACTGATTTTAACGTGAGAGGTCTTGATGACTATCAAAAGAAATTTACAGAAGGACAATTTCCTTTTCTTTCTGCGTGTATTGAAGGAAGCCAAAGGTATGCAAGCTTATAAAATGCATTCGAGGCTACTCAGTGGATTATTTTTCTTTGAGGAGTTTTTGTACAACAAAGCAAAAATTATCAACTGAATTAGAGGTTTTCGACGCCGCTAGACCAATGGTTGCACTTTTCATCGTTTTCCTTCGGTCAGTGCTTTTTTCAAATAGGGATGCGCCACAGTTCTTCTTTAAACTGTAAATTTTTACCACAGCTACTCAAAAACATATAGTCACACAATTCCCACGCCTAACGATCTTTTGTAACTACAAAGCTAAGTGCTCTGAACTGCGGTACAGTGCACAGCTACAGGCCGTAAATTCCACCTCACGCTTCGATGGCCCTTCTTAATCATCAGCACAGTGAGTGTTGCCTTCAATCTAAAATCAAACAGAAGTTGTAAATGTAAAATCAAAACCATAGACTGATAAAGTGCATATTTTTTGCAGATAAGATCCTAGACTCATATTTCCTAGAAACACTTTCAATTATACTCAGAACGTGCGAGTAAAATTTGGAATAGTGTCCAAACGAATCTCTCAGTCTCAAGTAGGTAAATCTGCTTGTGAGCCTTGTTCCAACACTCTCCAGAGTGCGTATAACTGATAGATTTCTCCAAAATGCGAATTTTGGGGCGTATTTGTAAGAGAATATATTAATTTCATCGACTATGAATATTGGGCGGATAAAATGTAATACTAAAATACAAAATATGGGATCAACTGCGGCATTAATGAATCAGGATGTAAAACAGAAGATTTTTTTTATGTATCCTAGACAGAGGTCCTGCTTTTTTTACAGGATCATATCTAGATTTTCATATCTCGATGAGAGAAAAAGAAACACAATAATTTCACGAGTGCATTTGAGACGTTCTATAAACAAAAACATTTATAAAGGCAATAAATGTGAGAGTAGAAGGTAATGACCTTACGAGTGAACTGAAATTCTGTTGAGATGCATGCGAAAATGCAGCTCTTAAATACTTCACGTAGCTGTCGTACTTGCAGTGAAGTTCTTCGACTCGATGGTCAATAATAACAGCTAAAGTGTATTGGCAGCAGCAAAGGTTTTAACAACAGTTTAGCTGGAAAACCTGCCTTTTCAGGAAAAAGTGACCCTGCAGCGCGCATTCTAAAATATCCCTACTCCTCTTAGCAGGAGAGTTTTAGCATCTTCAAGTAGGAATCTGTAGAGAAACTATGCTTCGCATGAAGGATTTTCCTTGCCGTCTTACAGCAAATGATGTACAGTCTTTTATATTCCGAAAGAATCCCTTTGTTGGAGTTGGGCTTACATCAGGCGCAGAGGTTGAACTCAACTAGTTTCTTTTTTCCATTTCAGTAATAAATTTTCTTTCAAAGGTATCAATAAGCTTCGGCAAAGATAAGGAAATATCACTGAAGAGAATGATGACCAATAAATGAATAAATGTATGAATTTTAGTCTGCATTGTCATTTACAGTATATTCAAATGTCAACACGTGGACTCGAAAATCAGCGGCGTATTCTTCATAACCTCAGAGAAGGAGAGAAGTGATTTTCATGAAGCAAAGAATTATTGAAGGCAGGCGAGGAAGAAGAATTCTTAGAAATCGATTTTTACGGTTAGGCATAAGTTTTCATTGAATAGCCTGAGCTATTTACTTATCACTTCCATTCTCTTCCTGTAATTCTTTCATAACGCCCGGAAACATTGCTAAGGTAGCGCAGCCCAGTCTTCCTTGCAAACTAGTTTCAAATCATTGATACTTTGAAGTTCTTTGATGAGCTTAAGTTTTCAAGGCTCGCCGTAAGTCTGCTATGAAAGTCTAGTCTGATCATTGACTCAACAGCGAAGTTCTCTCGGCTGACAAAGCTCGTAGAAAAACATCAAAATCAATCGATTTAACGAATTTTGCACAAAACTATTGTATAAAAAATGCACACCTATTCATCAGACACTGAGGACTCATGTACACCAAATATCAATACCATAGATCTCCTAAAACAGAGAGTGAGCATCCCATTTGCTCCCCATTTGCGAAAATGACGTTTCATGCTTTGATGATAGGGAAGGTTTTGCACGTGTCGTCAGCATGAGAATCTCAAGTACCACCAAGGGAGCGCCATCGTTCAATGCAGTTATTCCTCGTCTCATGTTAACGTGTACGACTTTAGCGAGAATTTCATGACAATGCGCTATATGTTGAGCAATTAATTGGTGGCACTGGAGAACTGTCTGGTTTCGAGGATATTCTGAGCGCGCCTCTTCTCGCTGATTTTAGTTACTGGAACTCTGTTTACTGGGACCCTGCTTACTGGGATCCTGTTTACTGGGACCTTGTTTACTGGGACCCTGTTCAAATGAGATCATTCGTTGTGAAAAGGTCGATACGAACGATCTATCGTATCGTTTTTAACACTTTGCCTGCTACGTGCGCTACATATGGAACACGCGATCATCTAACCTGACGTAATGAAAGTACTAACATATATGAATACAAATTTTCAAGTTTTTATAAATTTGTGTTCATTACTCGAATGTGCTAGTTGGGATTAGGAGGAAAATGAATAGGATGACTAAATTTGTGACAGCAAAACCCTTCAATTTTAAACTCACAGCCGAAATTTTTGTCGACATGAAATATTTCCTGCGAGGAGAATCGCAGTCAAAGTGTTAATGAACGATTCCCCTCGTATTACTCTATACACTCCAAGAATTTCATTTTGCAGACCACTCTCAAGTTGATAGGCAAATTTTAGGCCTATACACTCATTGAGCCTTCTGCTGTAAACATTATTGTAAGACTTCCACTTCTCGAGTCTGGTAACATCTGCTTAAAGTATGTATTTGAAGCTCACGAGGACACGATGAGGCACAGCAGTCCACGTGTTTGTGATTTTCGCCTTAGGATAAATGTAGAATCGATCATGCAACTATCGATATTTTACAAAACCATGCCATAGTAATAACTGGTCTCAGGATTTAT
Organism: Orchestia grillus; assembly: GCA_014899125.1. Lineage (NCBI taxonomy): Eukaryota > Metazoa > Arthropoda > Malacostraca > Amphipoda > Talitridae > Orchestia > Orchestia grillus. Next base: position 11,585 of record VOMN01106072.1, on the reverse strand, counting down.
ACGAGTATTATAATTGCTTAATTCCTGACTTGAAATTGATGAATTGTCAGTACGAGCTATTTGAAATTCTTTAGAATTAAATTCGTTTGAAAGCCTTGCATTCGCCAATCACTTAGTCTTCCTTTTCCTTTTAAAATAGAGAATACCACCGTATGCAATCCTTTCATTCGCATAATTTCCATACAAATTCATGTTGTATCTAGCTGGCAAAATATTACAATCTCCCATCGTAATTCATACAGTTATGAGTGCCGTAATGTCTACCTAGAATGTGCATTTGGGTTCCATAATAGATATGAATTAAAACTAATTTTATTAGCGATCAAAGGATTGAATACAAACAGTGAGGATGAAATAGTTAGAGAAAATAAAAAAAATGGTAACTTATATGAATACAAAATATTTTTTCGATACCTAGGTAGTTCTATACATCATATATAATTAAACGTGTAACAATATTAAAATTAGAGTTCTAAAATTAGACCAAATTTTCTTATAACCAGATACGTTCTACCCACCGCGCTTTGAGCTGCTAGTCGCATTTTTGTATTGCGTAAATTCAAGGAAGTTCAATCATTCAGAAGTTCGTTAAGACACAAATTTCGTTGACACAGCATGCATGAATGCTCATTTCTGAGTTACCGCCTGTGGAAATCGCGTCGAATTTCAGGCCAGGTTTCTGTGGTGAGTCTTACGCTCAGCTGCAAGTGAAATGCGAGGGCTGCGAGTCATCCAGTATTTGCCTTCAAATTCTAGAGCTAAAATTTTCTTTTTGTGCACGCTCAGAGATCGAGAAAGTCCGAATTCTCAGAGTGTGATGCAGAATATCGGCTTGCGGGACCTCACGTTCAATGGGAATAAAAATTGAACTCCCGCAAAATTAATTTGTAATTGTTTTAGCAATCATTTAGGTTTACGTTTTAATTTCTCTATTATTCAGAAGAATCGGGCTTAATTGACGAAGAACAATTTAACTTTTTATAAAATTTTACAAAAAAAAAATTTACGTGACACAAATCGTAAAAAATGAGCAGTACACACATTTAGCTTTTAATTGGGACGACTTTTCTTAGAACGACGTCTAATTGAAACACAAATTTAGACACCGCTGTTTCTAATTAGTCAGTTTTCAATTGGAACATCTAAAAATTTTAAATACTGAAGTACTTGTGCAACATGAGGACTAAAAAATATAATGTTTGCACTAATGCTTGATTTTATTTATAAGATCCCCTAGCAAAAAATTGGGCACTTGTTGCTAATATGGAGTAGGACTTGCACGGGCGAGAATAATGTTGACAATTCTTGGCGGTATTGAGTCTACAAATGTCCGAATGTACATCTGGTCGAATTTAAACTGCTCTTCCACCAACTAATTTCATAATGCCGTTGTGCCACCATAGTAAGTGGACGATCTTTTCGACGTCTAACTCGCCATTCTACGTGGTCCCACAAATTTTCTACAGGGTTCATGTCTGGGGACTTAACTGACGTTACCTTAGCTAAATGCCTAAACTATCCTGAATAACTGTAATGGCAATTAAAATGGCCGTTATAGGCCAATGCACCCGGCAGTTTTCATCCTGAAATATAAGCAATGCTACATGCCACTCTTGATATAGAAATTGAGCAAATGGCAAAATTTGGTTAACTTGCTGCTTAATGTAGCCCTGTTGGTTTAGCTTGACTGATACTGCAACTAACGGATTTCAACTATGTAGTTGATTCTGTCCTAGAACATGACACCCTACTCTTCCTCCTTGATGGACCCCATAAAACTAAGGGTGACTAATTTTTTGAGTCCACAGAGCTTAGCCATTCATTTAGAAAATTTGGGTGTCTTATCGTGTTTTTAATATGTGTTCAATTTCTTTGAACATTTTCGGCCACATATGCAAGCGTTGGTGTCATGATCTGCCCACTGCAACGAGGCTCTATTTCCACTTTTAGTTGAACTTCATATGATGATTTTCTTCCATTCAGTGCAATCTATATTATAAAATGGCAGCTAATATAGAACATTAATTCTGTAAAAATTATAAAAATTCTTATATAGGTACGACACAGGCGGCAGAGAAATTAATAGTCCTGAAATGATGAAAGTATTAGTGATTTCAAGATTGCTCAATCTAGGCGGATTACAAAAATTACTGTTCAAGATCGAGGTCAACGACAAAATTTATAAATTTGAGGAGTGTTTGACGTTTGAGTTTGCAACAAAAATTGTGAGGAACAGACAATTGGACATCCTATTATTCTTGTGAATGAAAGACTTGTGGATCACTTTTCAAAAGGAGAAGAGAGAGGGTCTAAGAGAACGACTGAAGAAAACCAACCAATTATTTCTCCACAAATGATATTGTTAGCTTTATATTGAAACACCATTCATGAAATAAATTATTTCTTTAGTCATATTTTTTTTAAAGTTAATGTTCAGTTAATTTCGGATTTCAGAAGTTGGTAATATGACTTAATTATAGCTACAAAGGAAAAGTTTCGGAGATAAGCTATTCAAAAAAATTCATACCATCGAATGAAGAACACGTTTGATTCCAACAGGCACAAGCTCCCTAATTGGGTACTCATAACTATGAGAACCCAATAAGCATTATGGTTCTCATAGTTAATGAGCATAGTTTCCAACTAAGAGCATTATCTACATACAGGGTAAAGAGGTGGCAAAGTGGCAAACTAAACACTTTTGTCTCAATGAAACTTTGCGAAACAAATATTTTTTTGAGATATTAGCTATTTAATGTTGACAGAAGGAAATTTGAAACCAAAGTCACCCACAAATAATTTATTTATACATTTACTTTACAGAAATTGTTCAAAATTTTCACCACCCACATCGAGTTTTGGGGACACATGCAAAATCTTCTTTATTCAACACCAGTGAAATCAGAAGATCTCATGGCAAAAATTGAAGCGGCTTTTGGCGATATTTCTGAAAGGCCAGGTCTTTTCCACAACATCTGGCAGTCCTTAAATCAGAAATATCAAAGGGGCATCGATATGGGGGGTTGAAACTTTGAACAATTTCTGTACAGTAAATGTATAAATGAATTATTTCTAGATAATTTTGTATGCAAATTTCCAGCGTTCAAACAGCTAATGTATCAAAAAAATAAAAATAACAGTTCGCAAAGTTTCATAGGTACAAAAGTATTTAGTTTGCCACTTTCTGGTAGGGGTGAAATTTTGTACCTCTTTTTCCAAACAGACAGTATATTAGACGTAGGTTCACAAAAAGTTTCAGTATTTAAAATAGCAATTTCATGTCCTGGAACTCCATAAATGAAATAAAACATCAAATCGAACCCTACAACCGCAACTAAAAATGTGTTGGTAAATTTCCTACAACCTGCACACGAGTAACGTAAAATAAAGCAGAGGAGCAGCTTCGTGATCTCGCCCACAAAATTCTCGACAGAATGGAATTTTAGCCTACAAAAATTTTAATGTCGTGAAATTCAATAACTTCATTTGAATTTTATCGTATAGTCGTGGTAGCGTTCAAATAATATTAGAATGTGTGATTTAGTAAATAAGGAACTTTTAAAAAGTTTGGGACAGGTGAAGTAGTCTCGTAAACTATCTAATGTTCGGGGGCTTAAAATTGACTGGCAAAAAATAATCTTCTCAGAATTATCACAACTAGTAAGTAATTACGTCAGTTAAACTGATTTTGTTCACTAATGGCACAGATAAATTTATTCGCAAGTAGTAGCAGTAGTAGTTGGGGAAAAAAATTTACAGTGACAGCAGTAGAAATTTACAGTAGTAGTAGTAGAAATTCATATTGACTTTATTCCATGTGAAAATTGATTTGCAGAGCTTCTTCGTATCGGATCACGCATACAATTTGTCTGGCTGATCAAAATAAGCCGCTGTGATTTGATGGCTAACGTACGAACAAGTTTTCTGTACCCAGTCATCAGTTAAGATGAATTATTTAACGTCATGTGAATACTTTGAAAAGGGTATCGTAGAAAAATTTTATTTGTTTTTATATGAGCTGCAAAAGATCTTAAAAAGTTGAACTCGGATAATTAACCCAAATATATAACTCTTGAATAGTTTCGAGCATCAGTTACATCGATATTTTGAAACACTTAGTCGGAGCGAACCAACTCAAAACAGGTTGGTGCCTCACCAGACCAAAGAGCGAGACGACCGAGAAGTTCGTGGACTCCTTATGTCAATGGATGATGAGGTGAAATAATTTGTGCTTCTACGAATTCAAGCTCCGAAACCAGAGATGAAATTTAGGAAAATTTATTCTTTAAACCTGGAGTTAGCATTGTAGGATCGATAAAACGAATGCCAAGCCAATTCAGATTTTTTTTTTCAGTATGTCAAGTTTTGAAACACTGTTCAGTGCATGATCAAGTATAATTGTTTTAAGATAAAACAATTCTATAGAATTGTAAGTATGCCTGAAGAAAAATGGGCTGTCCATACGTTGCACACTCAAGGTTTTTTGTCTCTTGCCACGATAATGAAGCACGAAAACCGGGCTTCATTTGCTAAATGTTGTTAATCATTTCAACATTTATGCCAATCATCACATCTGGAAATAACAGCAACTTCTTTGTACTCAGACGACTTGTATTTTTTAACCAGTGTTCTTAATTCATCTATTTTGAATTTTCTAAGCCGGTTTCTTCATTTATTTCACTGGTTAACTCTTTCGGTCGTGGAGCAGCCTCATCACTCGTTTTACTGAATATCAACAGCTTTTCCATGAGAGGTTATTGGCAAATTTAAAATTACTAAGCTTTGAATCACTGTCCAACCCCAAGTAATATTCTGGCATCATTTTATCTAGTCACTGATTTATTACTCCAGTATGGCAGTATGTCGACATAAGAGTAAAGTATTTGTAAACCCATTTATAAATATTCAAAATATCAATCTATTGAGACGTTTTCGAGTTTAATTTTTGGGGAGATAAATCAAGTCAGATAAGTTACATGAACATACCATACTTGTGCATCAATAGTATCCAACCTATTCATGTTAATTCATAATCAAATATATTCTTAAAATAACTTCATCTTTTCCAGCAGAGGATACTTATTCTATTTGCAGACTAAAAACATTCAACGTCAATCGTCCTTCACTATTTCAATGAAGAAGTACTGCAATCGTGATATACTCTAAATTCATAATTCGGAGTTCAATCGTAATGTCAGCACCAAGACATTGTTTCAAAGAACTGAAATAGAACAAAGGTATGTGCGGAAGGTTCTTCAGTGTGCTCAAAAATTCTCCGACGCATACAGTAACGTTGGTAACTTTGCAAGTTTGTTCATTATGAGCGACTTTATCAACCCGGAATGAATATAAAACAATGTAATAAAGTATCGCATGCATCTAAATCATAATAAAAGCAAGAAAAATTGGCCCCTTTACATCATTATTTGGTGTGAAACAAGCTCCCAGGATAAAAATTGATCATCTCTTAATATGGTGTAGGACCTCCATGAGCACGAATAACGGCTGCAATTCTGGGCGGCGTGTAGTCTACAAGTGTCTTACTGGTAACTTGATCGATTTTAAAACACTCTTGCACCAGCTGATCTCGTAGTGAGGCCACAGTACGTGGCCGATTTTCTTGAAGTCTAACTTGTTGTTCAAGATGATCCCACAAATTTTCCACAAGGTTCAAGTCTTATGACTTGGCTGGCCAATCTAAATGAATGGCATATGCTGAATGACTGTCATACCAATTAAATAACAGTTCTAGCCCGGTGCACTCGACCGTCGTCATCCTCTGTAGGAGTTCGCGATACAATACACGAGAGTTCTAAAAACAATCGGGGACAAATTTTATGTACCCGACAGTTGTCATAATAAAAGATAGACAAAGCAACATAACTTTATTCATACAAATACTGTGTAAATGGCAAAACTTGGTTAACTAGGAGCTCAATGTGATCATGCTGGTTCAGGTTAAAGCGATAACTCACCTAAGGGACCCGCGTCTGTGTAGTTGAAACAGCCCCAGAACATGACAGACCCTCCTCATCCTTGTATCGCTCCACACAAGCTTCGTTAAAATCTTCACCGGTTTCCGATGAACACGACGACGGGCATCATTGCCATGGAGACAGAATCATAATCCATATGACCATACGGCACTTTTCCACTCCTCTACAGTCTAAAGTGCATCTGCTTTAGCCCAATTTAAACAAGTGGTCTTGTGGACAGGAGTTAAAACCGGAAGAGTTCATTCAGAAACGGTAAGAAAAAGGCCATCACTAACGTTTCGCAGTAGTTCCATCCTTGATGCAAGGCGTTTCCGTTTACAATGCAGGACACATGGCGGAGGTCCCAATTGGTTAGAATTTTCTTCGATCATAAGTTTCCTTTGAATTGCCCTATGAACCGGATGATTTCCATTGTTTGTAAACCTGCATGGTAGTGCTGCATGAAATACCAACGAATTCTACTAACACCTTTACTAAGTATCCCTTAACCCAACTAAATGCAATGGCCTTTTTTGACATTCTGAGACGTTTTGCTTTCGTTCTATCGTTGTGGAGCAACTAAGAAACAAGTGCAGACCTTGCCAGCTCTGAATGAAGACTGGTGCCTGTTCAGTTCTTGCATCAAACTAAAACTTCGGCCATACCTTTCCAAACCGATTAATGAACATAGTAAATAACTGGAGCTCGACAACGACGAGTGACTAATTTCTTGTCCGGGTAGCTTATTTAGCAACAACATAATAATCCGGTGTGTGAATACGAGCTGGTGTAAAGTTCTAGATTTCACAACGATTCTACAATTTAAATGCGAGTCTCACTTCTAGAAAAACTTTTTCTACTTTTTCATACAGCAAAGACATGTCGGAGAGTACGATTGTGTAGTACGATAAACTGAGGATTGTGACTATAAAAGCAATATGAATATTTTATGAGAAACACATTTTCAGTCAAGCATAACTGTGAAGAAACGAGTATTTCTTCGGTCAATGACATTGTACTAAGGCTCTAAGCAATCTTCTAAACATGTTAAACTGAGAACTATAATAACATTATGGTTATATATACATCGTTTAATTTTCAAACATTTTCTTCAAGCTACTTCAAAATTATTTCGATCGTTAATACGTGAGTCAATGTGAATATGAAGTTTCTACATGAGAGTAACTAATACAAATTTTCAATACTTCCCCGTTCCCAAGTTCCACTACAAAATATTTCTTTGAAGAGCATAATAAACTTTTAGTGTTCTGCAGCCTCCTATGAGAGCCGGTTTTTCAAATAAACCCTATTAATTTTATTAAGTTAAGTTAGTAAACGTCGTATACTCTGAGGTAGTAGTTTACTTCAATTATTGTACATGTTCGTATCGCAATATGTCAAAGTTTTGGAACCCAAATCGTCATTTTCCGTGCCACAAATTATTGCACCATTTACTTCATACTGAGAATGAATCCTGTTGCTCAAAATGAGAGCTGGCCGCCACCAAAATGTAGCATGCGCCCTGAGCCCTAACAGAGCTGTAGCATCTAGGCTGTATGACATTGTGCAAACTTCCGACGGCGTTTGTTCAAAACTAGAATTCAATCCCAACTATTTCTAGAGCTCTTTCATTTCAAGGTGCAGGAATAATTTCAATGAAATAGCTCTTAATTAAACTTAAACTTGCAATTCCACAAAACTTGGAGCATAACGTGCCTATAATTCTCAAGCGAAAAGACAAAAACAAAGCAACACCAAATTAGAGTCCTTAATATAACTTTTCTAGAAATACGAATTGCAGGACACGTTTTCACGAAAGTAAAGGGGCCTGATAAATGACAGGCTAATTATGAACTGTGATGATTAAAGTGTATGATGGAAATTTTCATACGAAAAAAAATTTCGCTCAACGTACATCACAGAGAATGTAGTTTAAAATCGTTAAAACTACCTCACATATGATCGTTGAACTAAAGTAACCCAATAAACAAGATACGCGTTCCTCGGCATGTAAACAGGGGATGGAAAGAAATATATTAAACTTTACTAAAGACACAAAAAAACGACAGTGAGAAGAAGTAAAAATAACTGTTGTACAATTTTTATTAAACAAATGTAGTGAAGGTTTCTGTCAGTCAACGCCCGTATCGGTCTTGGGAATTAACCATTTTTCGTGATTGAATAGAAAATGTCACACCAGACTGAGAAACGAGGTTTCACCTATGAAAATAACAATTTTTGTACACAGGACGACTTCAAAGTCAATTAAACTGATCAATAGTATCATTTTTTAATGAAATTCTTGTTTTCTCTATTCACGTTCTACATCGTGAGTGCTATCACTAACTGCTTCCTGCTGACCCAAAATCAGGATACTGGCCTAATTAGTGCGTTACTGTAATTAACCACTTATGAAACCCAGTTTATCGTAACTAGCACGCCTTCAGTAGTTCCACGTGGTCTCCGCCACAGAGTTGCTTCTTTCCTTTTAGGACTTTCCTTTTTCCTTGGTGAACAACCTAAACAAATTTCCTTCAGTTCTCGTTGCACGGTGCAAGCTGAAATTTCCCCATGAGTTTCGGAACTGATCAGTCAACAGCTGAACACTTTTCCTCCACTTTACTTTCACCAAACGCTTCAGAGAACGCCTGTCGCGAGTGTTGAAGCTTTGCCACTATTACCACTGAATCATTGTACTTCACCACCTTTTCCACTCGGCACTTGTTCTTTGCAGAGTTCCAAGTCCAATGGACTATAGCACACTTCTCTGGACGATTTCCCAGCTTAGCATCAACCTTTAACCTCTCATTTGTCAAAAACAGAGGTTTGTTTTGTACACTTGTTTTAGAGGGATTAGTCGTGCTTGTTGTCGCGAAGAAAGAAATTGCAGTACTGCCTACCAGTGACACTGAACGCAACTGTTGCCATCATATTGTTTTCCTTCAAATTTCTATGAGGAAACAGGTGAAAATTGTTTAAAATATGTCTTTATTTCCCTAGGGTGCAACCAACTATTTGACCCAGTAGTGTTCATCTTCACCCAGCCATCGACATAATGAAAGCAACTCGTGGGTTCATTTAGTTGAAACATCAACAACCATCATCAAAATAATCTCAATGCCTTGATCTGGCACCTTCAGATTTTTATCGTTTTTCATGGCTGCAAAAAGGTTTTGAACGGACGATGAGGCGCTGAGCGCAGTCAAACAATAGGCCGAAGTGACGGTGGGAAACTTAGGACGACGGCGTATGGAAGCTCATCCCTCAGCCCACGCAGTGCATTGAGTACGAAGGCGACAGCGTCGAGAAATAGAGCGACAGGAATTTGTATATTTTTATTATATTGCTTTTGCTATTTTTGAAAATAGAGTATTCCTACTTTTTGGACATGATACAAACGCTCAGTGTTAATTCAGTAGGCTTCGATTATGCTGTCGACGATCGCAGACTGGTTGTAGTTAGAACTCCAGTCGGTCAATCATGACAGCCCTCACTCTTAATTTTGAGAATGTGCACTCGTATTCATGCCTACTTTGGCTTGCTTCATAGCGTCGCAATCGATCATATTTTTGTAAACATCGTTGCCAAAGCAATCCATTACAGTTCTGTTAGAGATCGATAGGAGTTCAAGGCTTGAGTTATAGTGCCTTATGTCGTATAGAGTCTACATATGGATGTCCGCATCCATGTATATTAGCTATTGTTCCCCCCTGCAGGCTTACTGTTTGATTTGGATTATTATCAGATTTTACTCTAAGAAATTTTGATTATTTTTTATCGTCAGTCAACTGGATTTCATTTGAAATTTGTTGTCAACTTAAAGTTCTATTTCATTATTTACGCACAAAGATGTTCCTGCATAACTAGGTACATTTGTTCTAACAGTGACATGCTGAAGCCCAACGTCTGGTTGCAGTGCATCTGTTTCTTCTGATGGTAAATCTGCGGTTTTTGGAAGTAAACCAGCGTTTCGCCGCAGTTTCTGATCCAATTTGTGTATCTTGTCTGTTCTATTTTATTAATTTGTTTGAGCCAAGTCTCGACAACTTTAGGAACGCATTATGCAGATGGTGAGCTGAGCATAATTTGTAGAGCGTACACACTCGTAAATGTAGCCAGGGAGGAGGGTTTGGCCCTAGTAAGTACGTTATCCTAATGCGCATCATCGAATCTTTTCGTACCTGTAAACGCTGTCTGTTATCAGCAGACCACCTGATTAAATGTAACTGATCTCTGTCGGACTGTCGTTTATGTACGAAAAAGTAACAGGACAGCAAGAATAACATTTAGGTACAAAATTTAAGATGACCATGGTGACAAAAATTCACTGAGCCATGATCAGATACCTAACAAACGAGGCGAGCACCAGCATTAGATCCATACATTTCATTTTGACTCTGTATTTGGGCTTCAAAACAACTGAGAAAAGACTTTGTGCCAATGCTTCAAAAGACTGACCAGAAACGACTGCTTCTGGAGACCCAGCAGGACAGGCTGAATGTTGTGAACACTTATCCCAAGTTCCAACTTCCTCGGCTAAGTGATCGTAGGCGAATTGAAAAACAAAAGTCCGATGACTCTGCTCTCACATTTCGACACTCACCAGCGGTTTGCCTGCCACAGACAGCTTCTGCAGGCGGGAAAAAATTATGGTTGGATACTTTTTGAGCATTCCTCGCGGTATGTACAATGGTAATGCTTCACTTCATGAAGTTTACTCCTTAAGTACATTGAAGTCGCACAACATTGGTAGATTGATGAAACTATATTATTAGGAGCAAATAAATAATTTTCAGAGAATTAAATGTTTCTTTCATCAGCAATACTCGTGAATAAACATCACGATAGAAAACTCGTGGAATAGTCGAATTTAACACAACGTGTTATCTATTCCTCAGCTATGACTAAAATATTGCTGTTGCACGAGATGCCACATGAACTCCCGAAAAATCAAGCTCTATTAAAACATCTATCGGTGGACAAAAGCTCCTTCAAGACAACCATCCCAAAACTGACTCTCAACCTTATAATGACTAGGTTATTTTAGCGATGAGGCTGCGTTTTGCTCGGCGCCCAAAGCTAGCGACATCCTTGTGAAACAGGACGGTATGGCCATTTCATGTCAGGTAAAGGATTTATGCAACTGCTCAGAACTAAGGAGTTTGAAAGATAATTCCTTCCAGACCCATGCACTTCTTCTCTGAGATAACTATCTCGGTCTAAAATAATTGATAGTATCAAGTACAATAAGCAGCGTGCACGGCCTTAATTAACTAAGAAAAAATCCACTTATTCGTTCCTCTGCTCTTCTGGGATCATTCAATGTCAGCAAATACCCCAATAAATGTATGAACGACTTCTGATTGGAAAAAAAATAAAAAAGAGCCAATAAAGTTAAATACTAATTTTATAAAAAGTTTCCGACCTCTCCAGCAGCTTTTAACCTTCAAACATGAGTAAAATAATATAATATGAATTACTTCTTTGAAATCATGGACGGAGCTTAGCATCCCCGCGCAGCCGTGCACGGAGATGGCCACCAGGTACCAGGTTAGAGCTGCATCAATTCAATCACGTTGGGTAGAGCAGGAGAGTTCTTCAATCTAGTAC